>WOXC01008784.1:0-35454 GCA_011680675.1 Gymnobelideus leadbeateri | reverse complement strand
TAAATGAATACCTACTACAGGAAGTCTTTCCCATCCCTTTTAATTCTAGCATCTTCTCTCTGTTTCCTATTTCTCCTGTGTGTAGCTTGTTTGTACATATTTATTTCCTTCTTGTCTTCCCCATTAGATTGCGAACTCCTTGAGGGCAGGGACTATCTTTTGCCTCTTTTTGTATCCCCAGAGCTTAGCACAATGCCTGATACATAGAAGGCACTTAAGAGTTAGGTAAGAATTGACATAGTAGCTTAAGAACATTACTATACTTCCTTTTCAAATGGTGGCTATGATTATCTCAGGATATCTTCTCTGTTTCCAGGAGTAGAGGAGCATGATATGGTGGGGAGAGTGATGGACTTAGAGTCAGGAAGAACAGAATTCGAATCCTGCCTCAAACATTTACTAATTATAAATACAAAGGCAAATTACTTAACTTCTCTGAGCCACAGTTTCTTACTGTCAAACAAGGGATGATAATAATAATATGAAATAATTTATGTAAAGCACTCCAAAAGTCTTAAAGTATTGTATAAATGTTGCTTATTAACAGGGTGATACTATGTCTAAGTCAGAATTGAATTGATGGCTAGACTTGGATAGGAAACATCAATCCAGAATAGTTCTGATAAGTTTCAATTAATTCATACTCTTATCAGCTTTTGTAAGTGGGTAGGAAATGGGGTGCTCTTTGGGTGAGCAGATGAGCCCCCACCCTTATAATACCTAATAGAGTGAGGCTCCCAGTTGAGGTTCCTCACTCATTCTCTTGGCTCCTATGATCCAAGATCTCCTCCAAAATTCACACCTCCCTCTCTCCTTTGCTTCCTCCTCTGATATGCCCTCCAGCCTCATTAACTTTGCTCATCCCATTTCCTCAAACCAAAATGTCCTTTCTCTTCTTTTCTGCTTGTTTCAAAGTCCTACCCGTCCTCCAAGACCCAGTTCAAGTCTCCCTGCTCTATGAAGCCTTCCTTGACCTCCCTGGAAGATAGTGACTGTGGCCTTCTCTGAGTACCTGGAGCTGGTTCTCTTCCTGCTTGTCTGAGACCTCCTTCTCAGTCTTCAGATATATCTCTCACACTCGGTCCTCTATTGATCACTCTCAGTGACTTCATCAGATCCCACTGGGTTTTTGGTTTTTTTTATCATCTCTATGTTGATGTCCAGTGCCTTCCCTGGTCTTTAGTCTTGCATCATCAACTGTCTGGTGTACATTTTAAACTGGATGTGCTAGAGATATCTCAGCCTCATCATGTTTAAAATAGAACTCATCTTTTCTCCAAAACCCATGCTTTTAAAATTCTCTATATGGGGGGGCTAGGTGGCACAGTGAATAGAGCATCAGCCCTGGAGTCAGGAGGACCTGAGTTCAAATCCGGCCTCAGACACTTAACACTTAGTAGCTGTGTGACCTTGGACAAGTCACTTAACCCCAATTGCCCTACCATCCCCTCTTCAAAAAAGAAAAAAAAATTCTCTGTATGGTTATATATTTTCTATATCAGCAGCTAGGTGGCGCATCAAATACAGTGCTGGGCCTGGAGTCAGGAAGACTCCTTTTCCTGAGTTCAAATGTGACTTCAGAGATGCTAAATTAGCTGTGTGACCCCGGGCAAGTCTCTTAACCCTGGTTGCCTCAGTTTCTTCATCGGTAAAACTAGCTGGAGAAGAAAATGGCAAGCTATTCTAGTATCTTTGTCAAGAAAACCCCACATGGAGTCACAAAGAGTTAGACATGACTGAACAACAAAAACAATATAGCCATTGAAAGCACCACTGTTCTTCCAACAGATTTATAACCTCAGCCTTATCCTCAATTCCTCACTCTTACCCCACATATCCAATCGGTTGTCAAATTTTGCCATTTCTACCTCTAGAATATCTTCATATCCAATCCCACCCCACCCCCGCCCTTTTTTTTCCTTTTTGCATTTTGGAAGTCACACAGCTAGTTTTTGTTTTAAATGTCTGAGGCCAGATTTGAACTCAGATCCTCCTGACTCCAGGGATGGTGCTCTATTCACTCCACCACCTAGCTGCCCGCAATCCTTTCTTTCTACTCTTACACAGCCACTGCCTTTATCCAGCATCTGTACTCCTCTAATAGATTATTGCAATAGCCTCCTAACTCATCTCCTTGCCTCAATTCTTCCCCACTCTAAGTCATCCTTCAAACAGCTGCCAAAGTGATTTTCCATAAGCACAAATCTGACCATGTCACTCCTACTCAATGAACTCCCATGGCTGCTGATTGCCTCTGGGATGAAATATAAACTCTCCTGTTTCACTTTTAAAGCCCTTTACAACCTAGTCCCAGCCTATCTTTCCAATCTCATTGTACGTTACTTCTCCTTCTATATTCTACAATCCAATCAAAATGACCTTTTCTCTGTCCCTCACACATGAAACTGACTTCTGTCTCTGTGTCTTCCCACTGGCTATCCCCATACCTGAAATGAGCTTCCCCTTCTCCTTCAACTCATAGAATCCTTTACTTTTTTCAAGACTTAACCATCACCTTCTGCACCTGGAGCCTTTCCTGATTCTCCCTTCTGTCCACAAGTACTTTGTAACCATCTTATATTAATTACTTATTTTGTTCTTTTCATATTTATTTATACTGGTCTCAACCATTAGAATGTAAGGCCCTTGAAAGCAGGGATTGATTTCTTTCTTGTATTTATGTGCCTAGCACATAACACAACGCCTGGTACACAGTTCATGCTTAATAAATGCTTTTTGATTGGTTGATCAGTGTTTCTCTCCTTAATATATATTCTCTAGGTCTCCCCTTCTGGGTAACTGGCTTTCTCCCTTTGTATTTCTCTCAGTCATTCAAAACATATATTGAGTGCCTGATCTTTGAAACATACTGTACTAGGTATTATGGGAGATACACCTATAGTAAGTATGCCCTGATATTTATTATCCTGGGTCCTTGCTGTACCACTGGCAAAACCTTGGTTGCAGCATTGATGAAGTAAGTCTTTGACAAGGTATAAAATCAACACTTAGAAGCCTCTATTCTAGCAATGAGACTCCTTGAGGATACATTCTCATTGCTCCCACTGAAGAGAAATTGGTTCTGGTACTGACTATCTTCTTGATAAAATGTGAGTTTCTTGTTTTGTCCTGGATACTTATTGACACCACATTGATTGATGATGAATTCTTGACTCTTTCATATGCCCAAACTTTACTTTTGGTCTTGGTCTTTAAAAGGGAACAAAGAAAAAGGCAAAGGCAAAAGAGAAGCAAGAAGAGCTGGAGAGAGACAGGGCCAGAAAGGACAATGTTTATACCAAGAATGAGACTTTCCCTGGCAGTGAGAGAGGCCTGCATATCGATGCTAGTACTCTGGGAACCACAATGCTCCAGAGACTGCAGTGCATGGAGGCAGTTGTGGGCTGAGAAATTTCATGGCCAGGTGGAGGGGTTCCAGGACCAATATCCTGGATCCAGAAGAGGAGTTCTTGGACCAAGTAGGAAGTAGAGTGGAGAAATGGTGATTGAATTTCTATGTGGTCAAAGTAAACACAGGCTTTACTCTTCACTGATATCTCGAGTTGTGTAGATAATACAGATACCCTCTGGGGAGCAGAGGGTTGACTCCAAGGCATCATGAATCTTCAGGTCTTTAAAGGTTTCTGGGGACATGGAACTTACCAAAGAGTTGTTGAAACCATTGATAGGTTCAAGTATTGTCCTTTATGTTTTTTGTTAAATGAAACTTTTTGAATATTCAGTGTCATGTTAGTCTGAGTGATTACATGGGGACCAAAACACTTTCCCTTTTGTTGTGGACACTTAGACATAAGCCTTTTTTTTTCTAATGTTCTCAGGGGAAAACACTGAATGGTGGCATAAGCCAAAAGAATAGGATTATTCCCCAGGACTGAAAAGTATTGCCTCAAAAGAACTGTGAGATTCAGTGGAGGGGAAAAAAAAAATTAAAGAAAGCTTATCAAGAGACCCAATTAAACAAAACCACACCAAAAGACACATAAGAATAAAACTAGGAGAACAACAACTAGATGGAAAATGGAAATGATCTTGTAAAGATTATTTTTATAACAAATTCTTCATATCATCAAGGAGAGTAGAGCCACCCCCTTTTAGACTCCAACATCACAGGTGTGCTAATGCCCCAGATGTGCTAAATGAATGAGTAGAAATGGCACAGAAGAAAACAAAGATGAGAAGTACAATTAGATTAGATCAAGTCTACACAGAGAAAGTCTGTTCTGGAAGTGCCATAATTTTGAGGGTATGGAAGGACTGATTATCAAAGTATTTGAAAGGAAAATACCAAAGGTGTGAAAAATTTTTCAGATTTTATCTCTACCAAAAGGCAGGGACTGAGAGAATATCATTAATTATGAATCCATATGCTTACTTTCCAATTTATACAAAATATTTATGAGAATAATTTACACACACATTGAAGGTATCTTGGATAAAGGATGAGAAAGTAACAAATAGGCTTTCACAAATGATACTCTAAAACAGACCCTTTCTTTATAGTCATATTATTGATCAAAAGATATAGAGAATACAATAATCTTTTGAACTTGTTATTTGCTGATCACAAAAAGAAAAAAAATGACTACAGCAAAATGCCACCTTAAAGGCTCTCTTCCAAAAAGGTGTCCCATGTATTTGGCAAAAATCAAAAAGGATTCCTTGGGAGAAAGAATTGTTCAACAATACTCTTATTGTTAATAACAGGCAAGACATAAAATAGGGAACTTATGCTTGCCAAAGCTGTTTGCTCCTGTCAAGTAGAATTTGCAGCACAGAGTCCAAACTGAAGAGGGATGCACTATAGATGATGAAGTACTCTATAGTTTTGCTTAGAAATGACTTTGTGCAGATTGCATCAAGTTCTAGAACACTACAGAGCTTCCTAAAGAATATTCATAATCACTCAAAAGAGTTTGGCCACAAAGCACATGGGAAAAACCAAGTGGATGAAGAATGCCTATTGTTCAGACTATGATAGACAATTTCTGGAACTCAAAGTACAAATGTCCAAGAGAAACAATTCAAATGGACAATTGTTTGGGCCCAGAATTTAACAGGAGGAAGAGAGTAGGTTAGGTTAGATTGTCTTTGGGAAATCACACAATTCTTTCATTGACTTTGAGCTACTCGCTGAAATAATCATCCTGAAAAGGCCCATCATGTAATGAACATATGTATCATGGCTCCTATTGCCTACCTGATCAAGTCTAATATTCTCTGCCTGGCTTTCACAAAATCAGAGAATCATGTACTGGCTCAACTGGTATATGAATACTGTAATTATTGTTTGTTGTTTGTGTAATTAACAGTATGCCTCAAAGCCCCTTTCAGGCTTGGTTGGTCACATCTGTATATGAAAGCCCACCAAAGGTCTAGGAAGGTAAAAGACACAAAGATCTTGCCCATTGATCTTAAATTTGACTTAGTACCTTTTCTCTGTGCACTTCTCTATGACCGAATAGAGATGAAAAACTAGGAAGCTCTCAGCAATCCACCCTCAGCAATCAGCTCTCAGCCCAAGACCTATTTAGTAGTTATTGGTCAAACAATCATGACCTGGTTTGTAGACAGATTAGCCCTCAGTTTGAAATTGGAAGATGCATGGAATGCTTACCATAAGCTAGAGTTGTCATCAACAATGATCCCAAGTCTATCAATGATGTTGAATCAAAGAAAAAAAAAATCCTTCTGAGGGCAACAGCAAACAGAGTGAGGACAGACTGCATTGTTTATTCTAATGAGCTTCATGCCCAGGGCCAAGAATCTCCTGCTGGGGGAGATGAAAGGTTTTATAGCCAAGAATCTAAATGGAACAAGTCTATTTACTCCATAAAGGAAAAAAAGAAGAGGTCTTTTTTTTTTCGTCATAGAAGGAGGGCAAGATCTAAAAAGCAAGGGTTTCTGTTTTTTCCTAAAAGATTACAGCAGGAAAAGTCTGTGGGCTTTAAGTTAAAGGAGCATGGCAGAGTTTTTTTTTTTCCCTTGAGGAAGAGATAGTCAAAGATTTTAGCTAAGCCAGAAACTGGAGATTACAGAGCAGAATTCAGCCCTATAATCTCTGTCAGAACAGTGTCCAGCAGAGCAATACCTGGTAGAGTCATGAGACCAGTGGGGAGCAATGGCAACGCTCAAATACAGTGATCACAGGCCCAGTGGTGATGGACGAATGTGTTGCCCCTCCACGTGTACACTCTGTTCCCCATGTATGTTCTCCTGAATGGCATTTGAGTTTGGAAAATCAATCCCACGTTAATAGAGGGAAAATTACGTTTCTATTTTTCTTACAACTCAGTTCCACTATTAAATTCCTTTAATTTTAATTATTTGTGTCCTCTGGCCAACTATTAAAGACAGACATACTGATAGGGGCTTGTGAGCTATGGAATTTTGGGGTCAGAGGATGAAAGTTTGACTACTGATCCTGTTATTAACCACATAAGCTTCAGCAAATCATTTCCTTCTCTGAGCCTCAGATTCCTCATATGTAAAATGGGGATAATATTAGGGTTTAGCTCCCAAGGTTGTTATAAGGATAAAATGAGATAATATTGGTAGAACTCTTTGAAAACCTTAAAGCACTATATAGATACTAACCATTATATGACCTCTTTAGGCCACCCAGTGGCATAGTGTATAGTATGTTGTCCTTGGGGTCTGGAAGACCTGGGTTGTTCAAATCCAGCCTCAACCACTTACCAGCTTTGTGACCCTGAGCAAATCACTTATCCTTTCAGTATTGGTTTCCTGTGTAGTAGTAGTAATAGCAGCAGTATCATATCAATAAAATTAGAGGCCATATACAAAGCTCTCTAAAGGCCCTTCTAGCACTACATCTCAGACTTCCAAGTCTGTTTCAGCTCTAATATTTATAACATTGCTTACAGTGTGTTCTTTTAAACCTCAGGTCCCCTTTGGAACTTTCTTAGGACTAACTGACAGTTCTGTGGAAACTGTGTGTTTCTATAAGGAATACACCTGGCAAGTGGTGTCATAAGGACAGAGTCATAAGGACAGAGCTGGGCTTCTCAGGGGAGAGAAGATGAGACCAGGAAGAAGGGTAGACCCTGATCCCAGTGGGCCCTTGATGCTGGAAGGCAGGGCCAGAGAACTGGGGAGGCAGTCTGTGGCCCTAGGAAGGAACCAAGGTCCTGCTGGCACTGTTTGTTGCCCCGGGGCGATGGATTATGAGAGTTGAAAACAGAAAGGGGAGAAAATTTAAACCTGAGAGAAACCTAAGAAAGTCATCAAAGCATAGCCAAGAAAACAGAAACCCGAAGAGGGAGGTAGAGGGTAATGCCGTAAATTACAGCTTAAAAGCCTCATTTTGGGCAAATTGCTTTTTAACAAGCAGACAAGCTCTATCAATAGCATCTACCGTATGTTTTTATAAAGTGCAGAAATATGTTTTTAAAAGGCCAGTAAATAAAGTTCCTATCGATTTGAACTCAAGTGTAATCTGTTTTTCTGTCTGCCACCAACACTGGTAATAACGCAAAATCATGTAATACGGTATTTCAACTAATGTGACTATACATCACTGCACAGACGCCCTGCTCCAGAGCGATCTATCACCTTCTATTGGTATTGCTTAGCTGTAGAATTTATAAACTTGCTCCAAATTGATGCAATGTTCAATTTTCTTTTCCAATTTATTTTTGGTTGAGCCAAGCAATATTGAGGCATCTGAGCAAGCCACAGGGTACTTCCAGATGTTACCTGGAAAACCACATACTTCCTGTAAGAAGAAATTAGGAGGCATGCGCACACTCAAATCTGCAGGTAGAAGGAGGTGAGGCCTTGGAAGGAGACAAATTATGGGGGTGCATCCCCACACAGGGACCTCCCCAAAGAGTTTCTCTTCATATTCTTTCCATACACTTAAAAAGGAAGACCTAGGAGGAAGAGCTGTATCTAGTGAAAAACATAGAAGTTTAAATCTTAGTAATCTCTTAAAATGGGGCTGCTAGGTTGCACAGTGGATAGGCTACCAGGCCTGGAATCAGAAAGACTCCTCTTCCTGAGTTCAAATCCAGGCTTAGAAACTTACTAGCTGTGTGACTCTGGGTAAGTCACTTAAACCTTGTTTGTCTCATCTGTAAAATGAGCTGGAGAAGGAAATAGCAAACCACTCCAGTATCTTTGCCAAGAAAACCCTAAATAGAGTCACAAAGAGTCAAACACTAAAAGGACTGAACAACAAAAACTCTTAAAATGCACATTTCTGTGAGAAAGAATACTGCTTTTAGCTTTTGTTAGTGCAAATGAGTTTCTGATGGGGGAGAGAGCAGAAAAAGAGCATAATTTTCCCAGGGGGAAGAGAGGACCAAGGGCTTAAAAAAATAAAAAAGTGTCTATGATTACCAATGACAAATTTTCTTTAGTTTTTGTGGGGTAGAATTCTTTAATAGCCAAAACCTTCCTCCCCAGTCCTCTCAGTCCCTCTTTCTCATGTCCACAGTCCTGACTCTAAAAAGGTATCAGATCTGAGATCCTAAGAGAGCCTGTTAGATCTTGGATCTGATTGGAGTAATAAAATGCACGAACTTGGCAATTTATTAGGAGATCATGTGGTACAGTGGGAGGAGCAGTCGCCTACAAGCCAAGACCTAGGTACTAGTCTCAGTAATGTTTCTAATTAGCTGGGATCTTACATAAGTCACTTGAACTCTTTGGGGGGGGAAGGAGGAAAGAGGGTCGATTTCTTCACCATAAAATGAAGCAGTTGGACAAGATGATTTTCAAGGTCTCTTCTAGGTATTTCATCTGATGATTATTATGTAAGGTATGCCATCAAGCCAAGACTTCACACACAAATAAAATAGAGAACTTATCTCATATAAAATCTCTTGACATGAGTGGTCTGAACTGGTTTTACTTTGCACATGGCAAAAAAAACTTGGGACCCTTGAGAGAGTCTTCTTTCAGCTCTGCCCCTATACAGTGCCCATGAATGACTGTACCAGGGAAAGGGTGGCTCTTAAGGAACATGGTTCCATTCTAGACTGAACTCTCTTTTCTCTCCCCAGTTTCTGACTCTTCCCTTGCCTTCACTCCATGTGTTCAATCAGATGCCAAGTCTTATCAATTTTACCTCCATATCATCTCTCGCACCTTTACCCTTCTCTATTCACACCTTAGTTCCAGCTCTTTTGACTTATCACCTGGAATACCGCAATAGCCTCCTTTCCCCTTCCCAATCCACATAATTGCCAAAATGATATTGCTTGTTGCGCTTTGGGGCACTGGGCATCTGGAAATGCAAGGGTACAGGGCAGGTCTGCCTCCAAAAAATTCTACCACTCAAACCTTCTTTCAGTCAAGAGACAAGTTTATTGTGTCGCCAATAGAATCAGGCAAGATTCGAAGAATCTTCTAAATTTATTGGGAGTAAGATTGATACTACTATACAGAAAAAGACTGTGTGAAGATCTGGTTGGAATTAAAGAGCAGCAAGTAGTCTGGGGTGTTAAGTGATCTGGGCCACAATGAAAGGACAGTTTAAAGGACTGTTGAATATCTAGGTAGAAATGTGTGGGAAAGTTCAGGGGCAAAGACAAGGTCTTTTCCTTTTAGGAATCCAGGTCCTATCCCCTATCACTGCTGCAAACACAAGTTACTCCCTGATCCATGAACTCCATCGTATCCATCAAATCTAAACTCCTCTGTCTGTCATGTAAAGCTCTAACCAACTTTTCCAGTCTCATTGTACATGATTCCCCTTCACGACGCCTATGGTCCAGTCCCAATGCCTTACTGCTGTTATCCCTCGCACACATCATTCTCTTTCCTGTCTGTCTTCACATGGTACTTTATTTTCTGTCCCCAGTCCCTAGAATACACTCCTCCTTCCTTTACCTCTTAAGAATCCCTAACTTCCTCCAAAACTCAGATCAACCCCCTTCCTCCACAAAGCCCTTCTGAATCCTACTGGTTGCTAGTGCACTCCCCTCCCTCTGTTAATTTTGCATATTTGCCTCGTTTTTGAATGTGTTATCTCCCCTGATAGAATGCAAGCTCTTTAAGGACAGGGATCATTGTATTTCTGTCTTTGTGCCCCTAGGATCTTGCACAGTTGTTATTGTTGTTGTTTAGTTGCTCTTCATGACTGTATGGTCATGGGTTTTCTTTACAAAGTCACTGGAGGGGTTTGTCATTTCCTTCTTCAATGTGTCCCCATTTTACATATGAGGAACTGAGGCAAATAAGCATTAAGTGACTTGCCCAGGGTCACGCAACTACTAAGTGTCTGAGGCTGGATTTGAACTCAGATCTTCTTTATCTGAGTGTTCTATTCACTGCACCACCTAATGCCCTCATCTAGCATGGCCCATAATAGGCACATAATAAATGCTGAACCTATGAGAAACTTGAGAACCCTGATCAATGCAGTGACCAACCAGGATTTCAGAGGACCTCTGGTGACACCTGCTCCCCACCTGCCTTCTGACAAAGAGGTGATAGACTTATGATACAGAATTATACATTGATCTTCAGAAACATCCAATGCTTGTCTCCACATATTTGTTACAAGGGTTTTGTTTTTTTTTCTTTTTTTGTCACTTGGGAATGGGGAGGCGGATGGGACAGAGGGGAACCGGGAGGAACAGTCATAGAGTTGCCCAAAGAAAGGCAAAGCAAAAGCAAAGAAGGTCACTGGAGTATTTTTTAAATGCAAAGAAAAAAAACAGATGGAAGGCCAAAATGAAACACAGATAAGCAGGACAGCTTTGAAAGTTCTGTGATGAATTTAGATATTTAAAAGGGAAAGCATGATTTGCAGGTTTGGGTATAATCATCTTTCTCAGTTCTATTTTGAATTTGAAAAAGTTCATTTTTAATTTGATTGTTTTACATTAAGGTTTTATTTTCTCTGCCTCTTTAGTCAAGACTATCTCCTTGGTCTCTTTCTCTTATTAAGGCTTCCTGGATTATCAAGATTCCTTTTCTCGGTAAAGGTGGGAGAAGTATGAATAGATAGGAAAGTCTCCAGACCTCTCTCCTCTCCTCCTCACCTGCCATGATTTTCTGATCCCTACAGCATGTTTGTTCTCCATTTGTGACTCTGTTGTTATATCTATAACTCTTTCTGGTGCTAGCACCCTAGTGAATGTAGTTTCCTGGTAGAGCTAGAGATAACTCTCTCTAGGTCCCTGCGCAGTCTGGCATCAGTTTCATGTCCTGATAGGCTATGAGTGCCATCTCATTTCCAGAAGCAGTCTCAACAATCTTCTGGGAATGAGGGAAGGGAGGGGGTTATCTGAAAAGGATAGAGAGGTACTGGTCATTAAATGTATTTTTGCCTCAGTTTCCTTATCTGCAAAATTATAAGGTTGGATTAGATTATTTCTAAGGACTTCTTAAGAGTTTTGATCTACTAGTTAATGCTGGAGATAGGAATAGGTAAATACTGGGTGGTAGGCTTAGAAAGGAAAACTGACATCAAACTCACTTTGTTTTTCTCCCAGGTGCCTCCCTTTGGTGTTTTCCAGAGAAATCTAACTCTGGTACTGAGAATTTAGTATTTTCTACCAGGGCAGCTTCTCATACAGAGTAGGTTGGGCCAAGTCCCATGAAGAATCAGATGGCAGTCAATGTTTCCATCAAGGCAGTTGCTTCTTAACTCCTCAAACCTAGGGGCAAGTGACCCTGTGGCCCACTGAACAAATCCTCACTTACCTCAAGGGGAAGCCTGGGGGACTGGCCAGAATCAAGCCAGTCTAGAATTTTGCCCATCAGGCTTGAACGTGGAGAGCTTTGGTCAGTTCTTTTCTTAGTGTCTCAAGTATGGGAAGCACATGCTGAGATTGTTGGGAGATTTAAAAAAACAAACAAACAATCTAAGGCATCACCCAGAACCAATGGTGGTAGGGTGAGCCTGAAGAGGGCAACAGAATGGAACCTAGTTTTCTCCTCTGGGATTCCTTTCTATGTCTGAATCTCTCTAACAGATTTTTTTTAACCTAACTCTTGTCAGCTGGGGTCTGGCAAGAGGCATCTTGGTGTCATGGATCTTTCATCTCTGAAATCATAGACTCATTAACTATTAGAGTCAAAAGGGACTTAAGAGGTCACCTAGTCCAACTCTCTCAGTTTACAGAAGCTGAAATGGAGGCACAAAGAAGTTTCAACGTGTCCAAGATCATATAGCAAGGAAACATCAGAGCCAGGACCTGCCCAAGTCTTCCAAGTCCAGAAGCTCAACAACATTGCTTTTCTTTTCTTTTTTGCTTTTTGGAGAGGGGAAGGCAGGGCAATTGGGATTAAGTGACTTGGCCAAGGTCACAAGGCTAGTTTTGTGTTAAGTGTCTGAGGCTGGATTTGAACTCAGGTCCTCCTGACTCCAGGGCCGGTGCTCTATTTTACACTATGCCACCTAGCTACCCCAACAACATTACTTTTCTAAAGGATAAGGCTGAGGGACATACCTCACACAAACAGGTTTCAAGGAATAAAACAAGGCAAAACACAACAAAGCTCCACATTTGGATAGGGTTTTTACTTTGACTTTTCATGGTATTTTACTTATGCTATATTACTTCTCCCAAACCACCTTGTATTTCTACTTTGTGTGTATATGTGTGTGTACATTGTGTATATAAATAAATATTTTGTTGTTCATTTGTGTATTATGTGTTCACCTGGGTTTGTCAGAAGTGACTTGAAGGGAGGCATAAATAGATATTTCTGGAATCTTGCTCACATCTTTCCAAGGGAGACTTTAATACTTGTCTGGAGAGAAGCAAGAGAAAGGGGCCATGATCCTGGCCCACCATGAAGTTCCAGTAAAGTAGAATAGAAAGGGAACAGGACAGAATTTGGGGGGATAGAGGTATCACATGGATAAAAAGGAAACTGAAAATGTAGATAGATGGGAGAACCAAGAGAGGGCAGTGTCATAAAAACCCAGAGAGGAAAGGGTATCCAGGAGAAGAAGGCTTCAGAAAGATCAAAAAGAATGAGGATCAAGAAAGACCATTCAATTCATCAGTTCAGAAATCACTGGTAACTTTAGAGAGAACAGTTTCTGTTGAATAATGAAGACGTCAGGGTCGTGGGCATGTTTGTAATCAGCAGAGAAGGAGACAATAGACGTGAAGAAATTGATGATTATAAAGAGAAGAGGATGACCATAGAGACAGTCTACTGTAGGATATGGAAGGAAATAGAATCAAGGGTGCATGAGAGGTAACCAGGAAAATGGTGGTGGTGGTGATGAAGACACTAGAACAGAAAGATCACCAGAATAGAATAGAAAGAAACTGAAAGAATTAAGAGTAACATAAAGAAAAGAATGACATACATTTTTTTTGGAGGGCAATTGGGGTCAAGTGACTTGCCCAAGGTCACAAGCTAGTAAGTGTTAAGTGTCGGAGGCCAAATTCGAACTCAAGTCCTCCTGACTCCAGGGCTGGTGCTCTATTCACTGCTCCACCTAGCCACCCCCAACATACATATTTTTAAAGGATCTGGAGATGCTTATTCTGTAGAAGACAGGACTTGGGGGAAGGGACAAGATGCCAATCTTCAGGTGGGTATTTGATGGGCTTTTATGTGGAAGAGGGACTATATTTCTTCTGCTTGTATGGAGGACAGCTTCTGGGAGTGATGGGTATAAATAATATTGAGGTAGATTTTGCCTTCATAAATGGAAAAACTGCCTAATAATTAGGGCTATCCCAAGATAAATGGGCTTTCCTAGGAGGGAGTAGATTCCTCATCACTGGAGGTCTTCAAGTGGAAGCTGAATGACCACCTAGCAGGGATGTTATTCAGGCATTCATTTGTGGTTCAGATTACATGATCTCTGAGGCCCTTTGCAACTCTGAGATGCTCTGGTCCCATAATGAAATTTTAAAAAGTTTTAGTACTTCAAGTGGTAAGTTTTAGTTACCTAGAAAATTCATTAATGTGGACAAGTTCATTCTCTCAAGACATGAAACTGTATAAATGGGGATAATAATACTTGTACTGCTTGTTGAATAAGGGTAGTGCTTTGTAACCCACTACATACGTGTAAGCTCAGGTCGCCCAAGTCCCCATTGAAGTGCTCTTTTAACTAGATTACTCCAAGTTCCCTGGTCCATCTGTTACTTACTTAGTTGCTGCCCCCCACCCTGCCAGGCAGGGATGCTCATCCTCACATCTCTGAGGAGCTAGGCAGGTTGCACTGGGGGCTGGATTTAACATACCCCTCCTAGGATGCTTCAGTTGTGATTGTATCTTCTCACTAGCCTGCCTACTTCTACCTAGTCTGCAGATGAGCCTGTCCCCATGCTTAAATGGTAGCTTGAATGGTTCTAGCAATATCTCTGTGCTGAGCTCTGGGGCCTTGGCCAAACCACATGCATTGTGACTTAGGTCTCTGCCAGGCTCCTATTTCCATATAAATGGGGAGAAGGCTCAAGTTTTTCTGTAGCTCAGGAGTACCTCTTTCTAATTATGAAATTGTATAGCATTTCCCCGACATCCAAAAGGGATTCAAAGAATATTGTGGGTTTGTACCTGTATGGATAAACTCAAAAGGCTTTTTTTCAGGCATTGCTGGCTGTGTCTACATGTGAAAGGCCAGAAATTGAGTTAGGTAAGTTGAAGGGTCAATGACCTTGTGCTCCAGGATTAGCTTTGTATACAGCATGTGTAACTTTTGACTGTTAATTTACCCGGGAGAGTAGAAGGGTTTTGGAATTAACAACAAAACAAAACTACGGAATCCTACATCCCAGAGCTATTTTGCAGTTATTACGTGAGGAACCCCCATATGCACGGTCACTGGTATAGTTTAGACTTCAGAAACTAAAATTGGTAAACATAAAGAATGCTTACCAAAAATCATAGTGAAGTTGCCCATAGAACCCTGAGTCCAGTGACTGGGAAATTCAGTCCAAAGATAAGCTTAAGCCTGAGAGCATTGGCTAGGTAGGAGGCCCCTGTTCTATATCTTAAGGAGCTTAGCCCCTGGGGAAAAGCCTCTCCTGTGAGACGCCATTTAGCCAAGACTCTGGGAAGGAACCAATGAGCCAATATCCATAAAGAAAAAAAAAGACTGAGAAAGGATTTTTCCCCCTAGGGAGGGCTGTTGCTGGTCATATGGCTGAGACAAAATTTGATGCTTTTTTTTTTTTGCCTTTTGGAGGGCAATTGGGGTTAAGTAACTTGCCCAAGGTCACACGGCTAGGTTTTTGTTTGTGTGTGCCTTAAGTTTCTGAGGCCGGATCTGAACTCAGGTCCTTATGACTCCAGGGCCGGCGCTCTACCGACTGTGCCACCTAGCTGCCCCAAAGCTTTTCTAAGAGAGTCATTTTTTTTAAAGTGTCTGCCTTTAACCTAAAAGAGTATAGTAGTCTTCTCAAAAAGGAGAGCTAATCCCATAGCTCAGGACTCAGTTCAAGTTAGAAGCTGAAAGCACAGAGAAGTTCTACTATTAAGGCCCAGTGGATTGTGCACACCTGACAAAATCTGCCATGTGTTCCTCAGAATGTGTCCATTCTCCCCACTAATAGTGTGCATACTTTGGGGAAAACAGTCCCTGAGTTTGTGGATGTTTTTATTACTTTTTATTCTTATTTTTTACTTTATTATTTTATTATTTTTATCACATTCAATGCCTTTGTTTTTAACTATTTTAACTATTTTTATAACTATTAACTCTGGATAACTACTATTAAAAGTAAATATTTTGATGGGAGCTTGTGAGGAATGATAAGGGATTAATAATAAGCACCTACCTTCTAAAGGATCAAATAAGATAATGTGATAAAGTGTGCTGTGCTAAACACTTTACAATATTGTCTTATTTGATCCTTCAGAAGATAGGTGCTGTTATTAATCCCCTATTATCGGTTGAAGAAACTGAGACAGGCATGTTAAGTCTAGGAAGTGTCTGAGGCCATATTTGGCCTAGGCTCTAGGCTCACACTCTCCATCTATCAGGCCACCTTTCTCCCTTGGCTCTGAGGCAGTGGTGTTAGTAGTTAGTCTTCTCTGGAGGCCCTGCCTTGCAAGGTGCTACATACAGAACAACAGCCCAGTAAGCAAAGGAAATTTTCAAGAGGCAGATTGCCTCTAGGTGCCAAGTGGAAACTTCAGTGGATGGAGTTTTCCCCCAAAGAACACTGCTTCTAAACCCAGGAATAAGGCAGTTCCAAAGGGCAGGCCTGGATTTCACTTGCCAGTTGGTTGGGGACATTAAAGCCTCGGTCCCAGTCTGTGGCATGGTGGTGGAGGCTTTCTAAGCCAATCTTCCATCTGGGAAGCAAGGTTGCCACCCTGATGACGGGGGGAAGGGGGAAGCAGGGGAGGAGACAGTGTAACAGGGTGGAGAGCACTGCGCCAGGTCAGAACTCTTCCATTTCTGGCTGTCACTGACTCCCAGTGGGAGCTACTGTAGCACATCCCCCTGTCCCCGGTTTTTTACCTTTCTCACCTGCTCCATTAAAAGAACCCCATCTTATTTCTAATATGTCAGAAACGTGGTTCACATTCCCTCTGTCAATTATTTTGGACTCCTGGAGCAAAGTCAGGAGGGGGGCGTCAGCTGCTTGGCTTTTCCCTTATGGGAGGCAGCCTGCAAAGGGTTAAACCCCAAGTGCACAGAAAAACAAGTCCCATCTGGCCCTGGGACCAAGCAACAGCCTGCCCAGCCCCCAGCCCAGCCCCCAACCTGGGCTCCCGCTCCAAGGACACATTGCATTTTCAGATTCCAACTTGTGGCTGTCATGATCTAGAAATCACCCGGTTCCCCACACCCTGCATCTCTGAGCAAGCCTCCCAAGTGGGAGGCTTCATGGTGGGGAAGACGCTCCCATTCCAAGCATCACTCCTTCCTCATGATGCTGCTCTTGGACCCCCTTATCAAACCATTCCCTTCACCTGTCTAAGCCTCCATTTCCTCATCTGTAGAATGGGGTTTATGAACTAGATCACCTTTAAGGTGCTGTCTACATACCGATGGCTCTCTTCCCTCGGCCACACAGAGACTTTTCTTAATGGGAAACTGAGCCATCCCAATTCCCAGCCTGCTACACGGTGTCCCCAGATTCAGCTAACTCCTCTCCTCCACTGAAAAAGAAAACTTGATACTAATGTATCCAGGCTACCAGTTGGCATAGTGTATAGAATGCTGGGCCTGGAATCAGGAAGACCTGAGTTCAAATTTGACTCCAGATACTTATAGCTCTGTGCCCCTGGGTAAGTTACCTTAAAAACAACAACAACAACCAAAAAAAAAAAAAAAAACAAAAAAAGAAAAAACCAAACCCTGTCTCAGTTTCATCAATTGTAAGATGGAGATGAAAATAGTACCTACCTCCCAGAGCTGTTGTGAGGATCAAATGTGATGATATTCGTAAGTTGCTTAGTACAGCGCCTGGTGCTTAATAAATGCCTTTTGGAGTCACACCGCTCACAACCAGGTGTGCTGTGCTAACTTAAACCCCTCTCCCATCTAACCTTCACTTTATACCCCTCAGAGCATCCTGTATCCAACACTCATAAAACTGTAGAGTTGCAGAGTTCGAAGGGATATAAAACAAGAATAAGACTGCCTTAAGGAGTTACAGCCAAAGGTAAGAGCAGGAGAAAGGCCAAGGGCACAAATGACTATCACACAAAGTAGAGTGTAAGTACCGTGATAGGTATATACAAAATGATTGAGAGGAAGAGAAAATTGCATCTGGCTGGTGGGAGAAATGGAAGACTTCCTGGAGGAGGTCAAGCTGGGCTCAGATGGCAGAGACAGAAGGGAAGGTTGTTCAGTCCAAGGAAATACCTTGTGCAAAGGGGCAAAGGTGGGAGAGTGAGGGAACTTGTTGTCAATTGTGTCTCTTCATGACCCCATTTGGGGGATCCCATTTTTGACAAAGATACTGAAGTGGTTCCCCAGATAGGTCCCATTTCCTTTTATTTTTCTTTTAGTAATCAAAAAACAAAGCTTTTAATTATCCATTTCCTTTTTCATCTCATTTTTACAGATGAGGAAACTGAGGCAAGCAGGATTAAGTGATTTATCCAGGGTCACACTGCTACTAAATATCTGAATGCAGGAAGAGGAGTATCCCAGACTTCAAGCCCTGAATTGTACCACCTAGCAGCCCATCAGGAATTTACCAGGAAACAAAAAGTGTAAGGTTGTCCTTGAGGGAGTAATGGTAATCTAGTATATAGCTTGCTTTATATTTATTTGTTGTATGTTGTTTTCCCATTAGATTGTAAGCTCCTTGAGGGCAGAGATTGTCTTTGGATTCTTTTTGCATCTTCAGTGTTTAGCACAGTTCCTGGCATATAGTAGGCACTTAATAAATGTTTATTGATTGATCAGTTGGTAGATTGGAGGCAAATTATGGAATGCCTTTGAATATCTGGCAAAGAATCTTGGACTTTCTTGGTAAGGAATTGGGAAATTTTACAGGCTTGTGAGTTGTAGATGATCGTGACCTGAACTGTGCCCTTCTTTGCAGGATTAATCTGGTAGTGGTACACAAGATGGCCCGGAGGAGGGGAGCCTAGGACAACCATGAGGCTGAATAGGTGTCTCTCTGGCTCCACTTGGAATTAAACTTTGTAGTCATCTCTGGGAAGAGGTGCCTAAAGGCAGAGAGCTTAGAGTTCATTGGCATGCATGCCGGCTTGGAGAGCTTCCATCCAGAAATTAATATGGCCTATCAGGCGTTCCTAGCAAGCGAAAGGCTCAAGAGACCTGTGCTCTCTAACAATTCAACTGAGTTCTGCTCAGTAAACACTTTGTGAACAAAGCGCTATATGCGGGGGTGGGGTGGGAGAACTCACAAAGAATGGCACATGGACACGGTGCTCTTTATAGTCTCAGTCATGCCTTCTTGAGAATCTCCAGCCATAGGGCGCTACCACCCCATTGCCCCTGCCCCCCTACACACCCTACTAAACAGTCCCTCAAGTACTTGGAGGCTGCTTCTGCTTCACTGCTTCCTTCACCCCCACCTAACCCTGCACCAACTGCCCCTCAGAGGGAGATGTGGCACTACATAGTTCTCAAACCATACAGTAGTGGGAAGATTGGGCTTGCGGTCAGCAGCCCTAGATTTGAGCGCACTGCTGAGCTGTGGGCGACCTTTGGGTAAGTCATTTCTGAACCTCGGGTTCTTCAGCTGTAAGACGGGCGTGATCACACCTGCACTGCCACCTTTCACAGGATTTGGCACGGAAATGGCTGTGAAAGCACTAGGGGTAAGGTGAGCGATCGTATGATATCCACTCTTAAACTCTGCCTGTCCTTGGCCCGGGAGCTCTCCCTTGCTCCAGGGTTGAACTCCGTACCAGCACCAAGTCGGGAAGCGATTCACAAAAAAAGTTGAGCAATTCAAAGTTCCGGTCTCCACGGCAACCAAAACTCAGACCATTTGGATAGATGGAGCCTTCTCTCGAGTCAGCATCCGCTCAGCTGCGGAGTTGGAGGCGCGGGCCTGAGCAGGAGTGGTTGCCAGGGAGACGGGGAGTGAACCCGGGCCTCGCACGCATCCCAGATCCCGCTGCCGCCGCCGCCTGCCCGCGTTGTGATAGATTTTGCAAGTGAATGGAAAAAAACTCCCAAGAAGGGAGAAACCCATTTTCTACAATTACACATGAAGAGAGGCACGGCTGGCGAGACTTGGTTTCCCTCCGAGACGGGCGGGGGAGGCAGCTCCAGGTGTACTGAGCCGACCAGCGGCACCGGCTTCTTTCGGCTCAACTCATTGGCAATCAAGAGAATTTGATTGCAGAACTGACGCCAACCACCACCCGCTCCATGCAATGGGCCAGCGGGCTGTCTGCTGGCCCATTGCATGCTAAACTAAACGGGCGCATTCAGCCACTGAATGGAAGCTTTTCGTAAGGAAGCCCAAACAAAGGGCAAAGGGAGAAGGCCATGGTGGTCCCCTCCATTCTGGAGGTGCACCTCTCTTTTTAAAGCCACCCCCCCCCAACACAAAAGAATTAAGTTTCCTACCAGCGGTCCTCACGTTGACGCTGGTAATTCCAGCTACAGTTTGGGACAATCCTGCCCCTTACGGAGGGTTGCTTCTTGTCACCAATGATGCACAAATAGAACCTAGTGGTTACAAAAGGTAATTATTTCTATTATCTCATCTGACTCTCAAAGTAAACCTGTGAGGCAGGTAATAGAAAAAACAACTATCCCCACTTAACAGGTGAAAAAACTGAGAGTGAGAAAACAAGTGACTCACCCACCCATGAACCCAAAGACTCCAGAAACCAAATGTGGGACTGTTTCACTGCATTGCCTGCCAAAGCTGCCTCTTTCTAGGCCAGGCCAGATTTCTCCAAGTCAAAGAAGGCTCTCCTGTGTTGATTTGTCATGGCATACATTCTTCCAATCCACAGGTATTTGTGGACTGTCCGCTAGGTGCCCAGGACTGTGTGGTGCCTGCAAAGCATCCATTCCTCCCTATAAGAAAGCTCACTGCTGTTCCAATATAAAATACTTCAATCAGCAACCAGCACCAAAAGATTCCTTGGCTAAGTCAATAAATACTTAATTGAACACTTGACTGTCCTACTCTGGCTATTCTCCGACCTGTTAATGTTCTTCCTAAAATATGGCACAACCAACCCTCCCTGTGTTCTGAGCAGTGGGATTATCACCTCTTGATCCCTGGACGCTTGACATCTCAATTTAAAAGGGCAGAGCTATTTTATAGAGGGACTGACTGAGAAACAAACAGCAGAAGGGGCTTAGCTAAAGCCAAACAGTGGGGCTTCAGAAGCACTAATTAGCTCTTTAGACTCTTAGGCTGGAGGCCCCTCCAGGAGAGGTCAACAGGTCAACAACAAGATTTGGAAAGGGCTTGGTAGTACCCTGCCATCTTCACCAAAACCCTAGGAAGCTGCCCACAGTGCTTCAGCCACAGGGAGGAAGGGATGGCAGGTCATATGGGAGAGGACTAACCAAGAAAAGAGCCTTCCACCTCCCTACACACAAGAGTGCCGGGGATTGAACAAATAGGGGTTTAAGTGTCTACTACTGATCAGGCACTGTTGTAGACACTGTACCTATGTGAGTAGGAACTGTTTCATTCTTAAAACTGTAGCATTGGAACAACATGGATAGACCTGGGAGGAAGGAAGAGAAGTGAAAAGAATGGATTAGTAACTCAGCTGCCTCTCTAGTCAGAATGGGATTCTCAGTTGACTATATGAAATCTGAAGCCAAGAAAGAAAATGTATGGGAAGAGAGGTTCCCAGATCTGAGGACAATACCCCAGGCAGCACTGTGTAACTGGCAAAATTTGAAATAATAATAGGTGGTATTTATATGGTATCTACTGTTTACCAGGCACTGTGCTAAGTGTTTTACAAATATCTGGTTTGTTCCCCACTCTTATTATCCATATTTTACAGAGGAAGAAACTGAGGTTAAGTGATTTGCCCAAGATCACACAGCTAGGAAGTGTCTGAGGCCAAATTTGAACTCAGATTTTTCTGACTCCAGGGCTCAGTGCTCTATCCACTGTACCACTTAGCTGCCTTAAAAAAATTTTTTTTGATAGGTACCTATTTACATATATACTGCCTCACTCACTAGAATGTAAGCTCCTTGAGAACTTTTATGGTTGTTTTTGCTTCATTTTGTACCACCTGGTGCACAGGCTAAGTGCCTAGTACATAGGAATCATTTAAAAGACGAATGATGATCGAAGTCCTGTTTGAGCCCTCTTCAGGCTGTATGGAGCTATTTTACCTCTCAGGTGTTGCCAATCACCATTAGGGACCTAGAGCTTTCACCACATAGCAGATGCTGGAGTCAATATCTCTTTGTCCTCCATCTCCCATTTGAGTAACTGAGGAGAGTAAATAGTTGCCCAGTAAGTGGGTCTAGAAGGTCCAAGCTGACAACTGGTCAAGGTTGAGAGGACAAAGAAGGGTTGAGCTGGAGAGGAAAGGAATAATGGCAACCAGAGGGAGGAAAATCATATTTTTCTTCATTTTATATGAAAAGTTTAGAGAACTTTGAAAATTCATCCCCACCTTCTCTGAGAAACTTTTCTATGGAGCTAGGGACCACCATGAGACACAACAGGAAGTTAGAGAGCAAGACTCAAAGAAATACATCCTCTTCTACCAGCCAGGACTATCAGGCTGAGATAGGATTTGGGGTTGGGGGAACCCTCATATTTGGGGTTAAAAAGGATTCTGATATTTATGTCTCTTGGGGACTCATAGTTGCTTATTCAAGAATTTCTTTTGTTTTCCACTCTTCATATATCTGTTCTCACCATACTTATCCTTTTTCCATTTCCTATCTCCCTGAATCATCTTTTATCCAATTTTGATTGGCCCTTGTTCTCAGTTCATTGTGATGGTTGGTGAGGAAACAAAGAAATATGGAGTGGGGATCAGGAAACCTGGGCCCTGGTTCTCAAATGACAACATAGAATTCTAGATCATCAGAGAGGATTGAGACTAGCTAGTCCAATATCCTCATGTTACAGATAAGGAAACTGAGGTATGGAAAGGGGAAGGGCACTGACCCAGTTCTACAAACAGTTGGTAGCAGAGCTAATATTAGACTCCAGGTTTCCTAGTCAAGTGCTTTTTCTATCAAACCTCACTTTAGCTCTATGACTGGGCAATATCACTTCTCTGTGAGCTTTCAGTTTCCATATCCATAAAATGAAGGTAAATTATTAGATGATCTCTAAGGCCCCCAAAGAAATTCTCTGGTTCTAATTCCAGTCAATAAAGTCAATTCCATTAGGAAAAGGACTACAGTGTTTTCTTTCCAGGGTGATATGAATTTTAACACAGGACTCCTGAAAACCCCCCAAATCTTGAAGATGCAAAGGAATTATACTCTAAAAGGAAATATCATCCATATCCTCTGACCCAGAGATTCCACTACTACTTATATACCACAAAGATGTCTTTGATAAAAAGAAAGTCTTCATAAATACATCATTTGGGGGGAAAACAAAATATGGTACATGAACATAATGGAATATTGCTGTGCTGCTGTAATGCAGAAAACCACAGGAAAGCCTGTTGAACTGATACAGAATGAAGTAAGCAAAGCTAAGAAAAAATACACAATGACTACAGCAATGTAAATGAAATCAACCACCATAAAATAATTGAAAGTCATGGCTATAAATTTACAAAGAATAAACACAACCCCAAAGAAGAGCTGTAAGAATGAACTTCCTTCTACTCTTGCAAAGGTGGGGCATGGAAAAGGCACATTGCATATATTTTTAGGTTGGGCTTTTTTTTAATGTTCTCTGATCATTTTTGTTGATATTTTTGTTTCTTTTTTAAAAATATTCTTTGTTACATGGGATGACTCTCTAAGAGGGGGAAAGGACAAATATTGGGGGAAATTGATGTAAAAGCAAAATATTTCAATAAAAATTTATTTTGAAAATATCAGTCAGGAATAGGGGTAGGTGGAGGAGCTTTCCTAGGGAGTTTCAAATTAAATTCTGTCTCCCATATTATAGAAGTCTACAAGGAAATTGGGTCATTCTCATACAGGTACCTTGGAAGATGGAAGCATATTCATGTGGTTCAATCAGAATCAGGAGACGGAGTTTCTCTACTGGCCATTTCACTGTCCATGTCTTGCTTCCCTCTGAAATAGCCAACTTCCAAAGAAACCGAATAGGTCAAAAAACAAGTTCTGTTTGAGCTCTTTAACACGACCCAGCTTTCCCTCTCCAGTAATAGAAAAATGATGTTCAACGAGTGCTCTCTGCTGGCAGCTCTTTGAAAGGCAGCCACCGGGATAATAGAAGGGGATTTGGGGGCTCCTCCCAGGGCTCCTGGCAGAACCATTCCTAGCATTTTTCACACCAGGCGCAAACTTCAAAGAATGCATAAAGAGCACTCGGCATTGACCCCAAGGGGTGGAGAACTCCAAAGCTGCTCCCCTCAGGGGGTCGGAAGGAGGAGCAAGGCAGAACTTACCTGGAGTGCAGCAGTTGAGGTAAAGAATCACAAGCACCAGTTGGTGTTAAACTCAGCTTTTTCCATGAGTATTTTTTTCACTTTCCTTCCATCAGTGCCCTCTAAATTGTGGCATCCTGAGACAGAGCCCCAGTTATGGCTCTGACACCTACCCTAATCAACACTTCTTTCATGGTCTCCCTTTACATCTTGCATATCATTTGGGGTGGGAAGTGGAGCCTGCATCTTGCCTGAGAAACCTAAGGGCATTTGGAACGAAATGCCCTACATAATATATAGAATGTAAGCTCCTTGAGGGCAGGAACAATTTGGGTTTCTTTGGTCTTGGTATCCCCAGGGCCTACATCAGTGCCTGTGGTTCAGTCATGTTCAACTCTTTGTAACCCCATTTGAAGTTTTCTTGACAAAGATACTGGAGTGACAAAAGATACTGGTTTGCCATTTCCTTCTCCAGCTCATTTTACTGATGAGGAAATTGATGGAGTCAGTGACTTGCCCAGGGTCACACAACTAGCATCCAGATTTGAACTCACAAAGATGAATCTTCCTGACTCTAGTTCTGGTACTCTATCCACTGCACTACCATATAATTGGTGCCTAACATATAGTTAAATGCTTGCTTGTTGATTGATTGCTAGTGGTTAGATGCTAAATAAACACTTCTTGGTGGTATTGGTCAGAGAATCTAAAAGCTTGGAGAGATCATCTTTATAAAAATTCCCTCTACAACATACTTGACAAGAAGTCATCTACATTTTCCACAAACCCCTCCAGTGTGGAGAATAAAGGTGATTGATAGTGGAAGTGATGCCTCCACTTTCTTTCCTCTCACTCCCTTAATTCCCTCCAGTCTGACTTTTGATCTCATCCTTCAGCTTAAACGGTTCCCTCCAAAGTTGCTAATGATCTTTCCTTTGCCAAATCAAAGGACCTTCTCTCTGTACTCATCCTTCTTGACCTCTCTGCAGCCATTGACACTGTTGGATTCTCTAGTATTTCCTGGTCCTCCTCCTGCCTGTCTGACTTCTTTTCTCTTTTGCTGGATCTTCATTCACTAACTGTGGGTGTCTCACAAGGCTCCGTCCTTGGTCTGCTTCTCTTTTCCCTCTCTCTACTACTTCACTTGGTGATTTCATCAGCTCCCATTGATTCAATCAATGCTGATGACCCTCAGATCTGCTTATCTTGCCCTAACCTCCAGTCTAGCTTCTCCAACGACATCTCAAACTGGATGTCCTGTAGAAACCTCAAATTCAATGGGTCTGAAACAGAACCCATTATCTTTCCACTTGGACCGCCCCCTCTTCCTAACTTCCCCATTATTGTGAAGGGTACCACTATTCTCCCAGGCAGTCACTCTTTCTCACACCCATACCCAATCTGTTGCCATGGTCTGTTGATTTTACCTTTGCAACATTTCTGAAAAACATTCCTTTTTTCCTTTGACACTGCCATGATCCTGGTGCAGGCCATTATCACTATTAGTTTCCTATTAGTCTCCCTGCCACAAGTCTCTCCTCACTCCAATCCATTTTCAATTTAATTGTTAAAGGTAGGGTCTGATTATGTCAACCTGTACTAAAAAAACTCTAAGTGACTCCATATCATCTCCAGGACCAAATATAAAACCCTCTATAAACCAAATATAAGCCCTCAATGTCCTTCATAGCCTGGGCCCCACCCACAAGCATGCCTTTCTAGTCATATACCTTATAGTCCCACTCCCATTCCATATATTATGCAAGCCAATAATACTGGCCTCCCTTTGCTGTTTCTCAAATAAGACACTTTCTCCTCACTGGGCATTTCCCCTGGCTGTCTCACATGTCTGGAATTCTCTCCCTCTTCTTCTCTGCCTCTTGGTTTTCCTGGCTTCCTTTGAGTCCCAACTAAATTCCCACCTTCTACAGGAAGCCTTGCCTGATCTCTCTGATTCTTGTGCCTTCCCCTTCTTGATTATCGCCAATTTATCCTATACATAGTGTGTCTGTACATCATTTTAAAATGTCTCCTCCCTTAGACTGTGGCATTAATAAATGTTTATTGACTGATTATTGAGAGCTGTGTTAACAATGATGATGGTAGTAATGGTAAAAGCAGGTGTTTTGACAATGATAATGTAGGAGGTACCTTGACACAGTGGAATAATCTTTGGGCTAAAATTTAGATCAATATGAGTTCCAGCCCCAGATAACTTCATAGTGGACCTTGGGAAAGGTACTTCATTTCTCTATACATGTTGTTCCCCACTCCCACCTCCCAATAGAATGTAAGCTCCTTGAGGGCAAGAACTGCTTCATTTTCCCTCCTACTCCCAGTGTCTGACACATAGTAGTCACTTAAAACACTTGTTGACTGATTGATATCTCCTTCAGTCTTACTATCAGTGTAATATCTACTTTGCCTATTCCATTGGATCTTAGTAAGAACAAATGAGAGAATGGATAAAAAAGTGCTCAGAAAATTCCAAGTGTAAAGGATTACTCCAAGGAAACACTTTGCACTCTTAAGAAGTTGGTGATAGAAGCAAGAGTGGGTGGCCTGTCTGTCTACACTAGAGCTTTGGCAGAAACACTCAACAAAGAGGGGGCAAATACCAGCAGTGGGGCTGCAGTCGTAACAACAGTGTTGCCAGCTGGCTTCAGCAAATATGGGCAAGATTTTCATGCCACAAGTATTCTCATGTGCTGTGATGTACTGGAAAGTCCAATGGAAGAGGAGTCAGAAAACATAGATTATCTGATTTGGAAGGGACCTGAGCAGCCATTGGCCATCAAGTCCTCTCCAGATTGCCCAAAGAATCTTCCCACTAGCATCCTTAATAAGTGGGTATATGGGGTGGCTAGGTGGCACAGTGAGTAGAGCACTGGCCCTGGAGTCAGGAGGACCTGAGTTCAAATCTGGCCTCACACATTTAACACTTACTAGCCATATGACCTTGGGCAAGTCACTTAACCCCAACTGCCCCTACTTTCCCCCCTCCAAAAAGCAAAAAAAAAAAAAAGTGGCCTATATGCAGCCTCTGCTCAAAGACCTCTAATCAAGACCTATTGCTTCCTGAGACCTTGGTTGTATTAGTTTTAGGCAGCTCTAATTGGTTGTTTGTTTTTTTTTTCTTGCTCTCAAACCCATTTGATTTTTTTCTGTTTTCACCCATTGATTCTAGTTCTATTTTCTGTGGTAGATTAACATAGCAAGTTGAATCTCTCTTCCACATACTACTCCTTCAAACACTTCTAATTCCACTCCCCCTCCCCACTCCAGTCTTCTTTCTCCAGGCTAAATTTCTCCAGTTCCTTCAATTGGATACCATTTGGTGGGTCTTTAACCCAAGGCCCTTAACTATTTAGGTTGCCTTTGTCTGAACATTCTCCAGTTTTTGAGTGTCCTTAAAATGTGGTGCCTGGAACTACACACATTATTCTAGATAGGTTTTGCCTAGGTTCACATAATAGGTCAGTGGTAGGGCCAGAAGTAGGCTCCAGTAAGAGCCAACAGTATGATATGGCATCTAAAAAAACTTATATAATCTTGATTTCTTTATGCCTGGAAGCTATCCCTCTCTTAGTGGAGCTGAGGATCATATTGTTCCCTTTAGATATTGTATCACGCTGTTGACTCATATTGGACCCTGAGTTTGGACCTATTATTACCTGTTTGTGTGACCTTGGCAAGGGGAAGGGGGAAGGGAATAAGCGTTCATGTACTTCCCACTCTGTGCCAGGTACTGTACTGAGCCTTTCGAGCTTCATAACAACCCTGAGAGGTAGGTGCTAGGCAAGTCACTTAGTCTCTGTACTTCCGTTTCCTCATCTGTGAAACGGGAGTATTATACTACCTTCAGGGGATTGTCATAAGGATCAGCAGAGATAACAAGTGTGAAAGTAGGATCCAGGGGTCATAGATCTGGAGCTGGAAGAGGTATTTGAGGTCATGTGGTCCAATCCTTCCATTTCACAGATGAGGTTAAGTGACCTGAAAGCTTAAAAGGCCGTATTTAAACCCAAGTTTTCTGAGCCCAAACCCAGCTTTCCTTCACACCATATATCTCTCAAGTTCTTTGAAAATTATAAAACAATTTGCAAACTTAAGGTACAAAGTATTTCATATAAGTGCATTTACAACCAGCCAGGTTTTCCTTAAATCGATGCTTCCCTTCCTCAATCCCCCTCCCCAGATTCTCATGATCTGGTGACCCCCTATGCTTTAGTGAGTGTCCCACAGCATGACCTACGGAGAAAGAATGCTGCTATTTCAAACCTGAAAGTTAATCCAAAATAACTGAAATGGCCAAATGACCTTATAAAGCCTCCAGCACTTTTCCAAAGCTACTTCTCTACACCATCACGCTTTTTTTCTCTAAGGAGAGAGGGCCAAGAGTCACTTCAGCATTCCCGCCAAACATCCACTCCTCTGTGTCTCATTACAAATGTAGCTCAGTCTTTGAAAAGTCCAAAAAGCCTCTTCCGACATTCCCAGTAGATCTACTGTTACCAGATTCCAAATACGAGAATAACCCCACACAGAAATTTGGCTAAATAATTCCTTTTTTTTTCTAAGCCAGGATGTTAACTCACTGAACTCGCCTTTCATGTCTGATGTTCCATCCGTTAAACATCCTACACAATTTTTCAAAGAAACATTATTTGATCTGAAAAACATCTGCAGTAACGGTCAGGGACATGTTTTCCTAGCATTAGGATTTGTGCTTAGCATAGGCATTCAACACTTTGTTTGTTCATCTATCTGTCCATTCATTAACATTCATCATATATCAGATGCTCTTGCACAATCCATTCATGGACCATGCCCATGTCTCTGGTAAGGTCAATTTGAACTTTTTATTATAAGCTCTTTCAGGAGAAGCTAAGGTCCTTTTCGGCTTTAAATAAATCTATGATCTTATGAACCTTGTCTAACCAGTGCCTGGCAGGCTAAAGGCTCTCAATAAATATCTGTCAGTGATGAGAATTGTGCCGAAAGATCCACACTAAAAAGCTTAAAACATTCATTCATTTGTTCATTCATTCAGCACTTACTGGGCACAGGTCAAACATTCTGCCAAGACATTCAACAATAGAGTTCACTGCTGTTTTGGAAATGAATTGCATGAACACATTTTCTGCCAGCTCTTGGTAGTAAGATAATGAGGACCAGCAAGGCATTCAATTCAGAATCAAGAAACCAGTATTCCACTAACACTTCTGCTGGTAATTCAGCACAAACTCTCAATTAAGCCACTTCTGTCTGGACCTCAACTTTCTAATCTGCAGAATGGGGACGTCAGATAATGTGGTTTCTAAGACTTTTTCCAACTCTTAACATTTGATCCTTACATCATGACCTGACTCCATTTCCTCATGGAGGTATCAACATTTTGAGCTGGGTTTTTTCCTTCCACTAGTGGAGGTAAATTAGAGATATGTGGTATAGCATGGAAAGCCCCAGGTTCAGAGTCAAACTTCTAGTCCCAATTTTGCCACTAACTTGCTGTGTGACCCTGGGCAAGTCATTGACCTTCCTCTGATTCCAATTTTTATGTATATAACTAGGGATTACCATTCTGCCCTGTCTTGTCTACCTCCTAAGATGGCGGTAACAGATCAAATGAGATAAAAAGTTTTGTAAACTGATGTCTCATCTTTCCCACTTTAGACTCCCTTTGGCTGCAAAAAGCACATCTAGCAGTAAGCCATTGTCTCACTACAAAGCAACCTCCAGGTGGACCTGAGTTCAAATGTGACCGCAGATACTTACTAGTTCTGTGGCCTGGGCAAGTCACTCAGTTTCTTCATCTGTAAAATGAGCTGGAGAAGAAAGTGGCAAACAGTCCAGTATCTCTGCCAAGAAAACCCCAGGTGGTGACATGAAGGGTTGGACATGACTGAAACAACTGAACACCAGGCAGAGCAAATTAGACGAGAAAGATCACGGGATGTATTTGGTAGACAGGCCTATGATATCGACAGCAAGGAGGATGGGTCCCTCACTTTGTGCCCCAGTTTCCTGGCCCCCTTTGTGGCTCTTCCACTCTGTACTCCAACTTCCTTGTACCCCTCAGTTTGTACCTCAATTGCCTGGTCCCGTCCTAGCTCCCCATCTAGAGGAAGAATGCAGGAGCTTAATTAGGTGTTCCCACTGAGGGTGGCTCTGGGCAGATCCTTAGCTTTGCCTTCCTGCTCCCTTCCTCTAAACTGGTTCCCATGAAGGGCCCATCAATAGATCCCATAGGGTCAATGAACTTGAATGGGAAAAAATTATATCTTTATTTTCACTAGTTTTCATTTTCCTTTGTGATCCTATATATTTCATTTTGTGCGTTTAAAACTATCATTCTGAGAAGAGACCCCAAAAGGGTCCATTCCACAAAAATGGTTAAGAAGCCATAGTCTAAGGCAACCTTTAAATGTTTGAGGGCTTAGGTGCCCTGGAGTAGTTATTAGAAAGTAGTTACTAGTCTATTAAGGCTTTTTAAATAAGAAGGTTTCCTTAAGTCGACCTTTATCCCACCCAGTTGTTGGTGCTCTCTACCCCTGAAATTACTCTGTATTTACTTACTTTGCATATATTTGGTATTATACTTATTTGAGTACTTGTTGCTTCAACCCAGTAAAATATGGAGTCCTCCAGTGCATGATCGGTTTCCTTTTTGTCTTTCTATCCCCAGTAACTAACACAGTAACTGGAACATAGTAGGTGCTCAATATACGTTTGTTGAATTAAAAAGAATTTTTGATGGGAAAGGCTTTTGCAAACAGAAGTGATCATTGGCTCTTGCCCAGCTGCCCTTCTCACCCAGGATCCCTTGGGACCAAGGGTAGTCGACTGCTGAGGAGTCTCTGGGGGTGGGTTGGCTAAGGTCCAGGTTACAAGTCTGGATCATGGAACAGAGCCAGCCAGACTAACTCCAGGCTGGGCTGAGCCCGTGTCTTGTCTCATTCACACCAAGGTCCAAGATGGAACCAAGGAGCCACAGACATCTCACAATTAAGATAATATTTAAGAAATAACATAAGAGCTTGAGACCATGTTGCATCTTGGGTAGAGAGCTGATTTAGGATTCCAGAAGCCCTGGGTTCAGGTCCTACCACTGATACATGCTGTCTGTGTTACCTTGGACAAGTCACTGAACCTCTCTGTGCTCATCTAGGCAACTCTCTTATACTAGAAAAGGCTGAGCTTTGGCAGAAGAAGGCCCTCATATGAAGCAATTAGCCCAGAGCTTGGTACAAACCAAGCTCCATGCTTGTCAACTGACTGATTCAAGTCTTTCAACTTCAAGGCCAGAGCTCTTTCCAGGGCACAATGCTCTGATTCTCCCAAAATAAACGAAAGAGTATGAATTGCAGAGTCTCTGAATTGCAGACTGGGGTCCAGGTAGTTCTACCAATATCTGAACAGGACTTCCCCAACTTCATCCCCTGCCCCATATCAGGCAAAGGGTCACCCTGATTTTCCTTGAAGACCTTTGGTGAAGGGGAGCCCATTTCACTTTTGGAGAACTCTCATCATTAGGAAATGTTTCTTTAAAGCAAGATTAATTCTTCCTCTCTCCAACAGAATAAATCCAATCTCTCTTCTACTTGATAATTCTTCAGAATCTTGAAGATAGTTCATGGTTCCCTCTCCTTTGTCTGTTCTCTAAGTCAAATATCCTCATTTCTTGTATTCTCATGGCATGGACCCTCGACACTTCACCACCCTGTTAACCCTCCTCTGGATACTCTCGTTTATCCAACATCAAGCATTTACTAAGTACTTACTTCACATCAGGTACCATACTAAGCACTGGGAAGGCAAAGACAAAAGGGAAGTAATCTCTCTTCTCAAGAAACTTACATTCTAATGAATGTATATGAATATAGGCATATATACACACATACGTATATACATATGCCTATATAGATATGTAAAATATACAAAATGAATAGAAAGTAGTTTGGGGAGGGATCTTATTAGTGTTTTTCCTAAAGTGGGATTCACAGAACTAAACGCAATAATCTAGATGTGGTCAAACCAGAGCAGAGCACAATAGGACTCCCCTAGACCTAGACATCATACCTCAATGCAATCTAAGATCAATTTTTTGAGTTGTCATATCAAACCTGTTTGGGGCTTGGCGTTCACAAAAACCTCTCCACTTGACCTCCTGGCTATTATTCCTTGCACAGGATGTGCCATCTCTCCACTGTGAGCATTTTCCCTGACTGTCCCCCATGCCTGGAATGTTCTCATTCCTCATCTCACCCTCTTGGCTTCCTTTGAGTCCCAGCTAAATCCCCACCTTCTGCAAGAAGCCTTTCCTGATCTCTTTTTAACGCTAGTGTCTTGCTCTGAGACCCTCCCCAATTTGTCCTTTATGTTCATAGTTTGCACGTACATAGTTATTTGGGTGTTGTCTCCCCTTTAGATCGTGAGTTCCTTGAAAACAGGAACTGTCATTTGTCTTTATATTCTGATCACTTGACACAGTTTTTCTCAAACAAAATTGGTGCTTGATAGGGGGCTCCTGGGAGAGAGTTCTGGGCCTGGAGTCAGTAAGACAGAGTTCAAATCCAGCCTCAGACACTTACTAGCTATGTGACCCTGGGCAAGTCACTTAACCCCTATTTACCTCAGTTCTTTATCTGCAAAATGGGGACACAATGGATAAGGAAATGGCCTACTTCTCTAGTATCTCTGCCAAGAAAACCCCATGATCAAAGTCTTGGGGTCATTAAGAATCAGACATGAATGAACAACAACAAAACAAAGGTGCTTAATAAATCCTAGCTGACTGACTTTTAGATGAAATATTTCCTAGGAAAAAGCAAGATTAATTCTGCCTCTCTCCAAAAGAATAAATCCAATCTCTCTTCTACTTGATAATTCTTCAGAATCTTGAAGATAGTTAATGGTTCCTTCTATATTGTGCTTATAAGATTTTTTTTTTGTAAATAGCCTTTTATTTTTTCTAATTACAAGTAAAGAGAGTTTTCAATATTCATTTTTCTAAGATTTTGACTCAGTTCCAAGGTTTTCTCCCTCCTTCCCTTCCTTTTTCCCTCCCCAAGATATTGAGGAATCAGATATAGGTTATACATGTACAATCATGTTAAATAAACATGAAATTTATTTTTTGACCCAGATATAAGTCTTTACATTTATACCTATTCAATGTCATCTTGCTGGAGTCAGTCTAAGGCCTCAGTCTGTTGAGATGTTTTTGGATCCTAACTCATCATCTATCATGTCAACTATCTCTCCTAGCTTATGTCATTTTTCTGCTTCTGATGAGTATTCCTTTAGCCAAGCTTCTGACAAAAATATTGAGCATTAGAGGAGTCCTCTTTCCACATTGAAATAGAAGAACAACACAATATAGTGAAAATAGCACTAGGCTTAGAGTCAGGAGACCCAACAACTCCTTCTGTCTCTACCACTAACTGTGTGACCTTGGACAAGGCATTTAACTTTTCTGAATCTCAGTTTCTGTAAGTGTACAATTGGGCTAATCCTTTTCCAGTCTGTACTAAAAATGATGCTGCTGTTGCTGATGATGATGATAAGGATAAATAAACCAAGTCTCTGCATCAAGACCATGACCTCCTCCTTTGGGAAAATCAGTCATAGCTTCTGATGTCTAGGCTTACTCAATATTCTTACTAAATCTGGACCTCATTTTGCCTCTGTCGTTTGAACAGTCTAGAGCCACTGCTGTTAGACTGGACCTTCCTGTGTTTCCCATAAGCCTTTCCCATTTACCATGCCTTTCCCATTCTTTAGATAGCCATTTAGAAAGGACTTTTAAAATGCACCATCTTACTTGATCCTCAGGATAATCCTGTGAAGTAGAAAGGACAAGTACTATTATTCCCATCTTACAACTGAGGAAGGAAAAGGAGTTTTTTGAACTTTTGGACTTTTTCCAATTGGACTTTTTCTAATTCCCATTCCTCATAGGATCACAAATGCAGAACTAACCAGAACCTTAGCTATCTAATCCAATCTAGGCCAACCCCCTCATATTACAGAAGAGGAAACTGAGGCTCAGAGAGGTTAGCTAGCTTACCCAAAGTAACACAAAGTTTCAAGGTCAAAATTCAAATCCGGTCTTCTGACTCCCTTGAGGGCTCTTTTGACCAGCCACAGCTTTGTTGTGAGGCCCAAACAAGACAATGGATTTGAAAACCGCTTAATTAACTACGAAGTGTTGTTCGAATATATACATACATTGGTATATATTGGTATATCTCTCTCTTAGCTATAGCCATTTTTTCAATAGCGTGCGTTTCCTCTCTCCGTATGTTTCCAATCTGTCGGGCTCAAGTGAGATTTGCTGCATTTTTTGCGTAGCCCTCGAAAAGGAGTCCCTAAGGCAACTGCTGTAGAGATGATGAGACTCCCTCTAAGCCACAGGAAAGCTAGCTCGTGGCCCACGGACTTTACCATGCCTTTCAGCCAGTATTGTCTAAAGCTCTGACTTGCTGTGATTGATGAGGCATGTGACAAAAACCAGCAGGCTTTTCCTACACTGGTTTTTCTCTTCACGAGTCAAATTGAGCCCAGGCCTTTCTCTTGGGGGAAGCAGCAGCCTGCCAGACCATTCCTCACCATCCCACTCAGGCCTCTCTCCAGTCCTGACTCACCTAGGGGTATTGAGTCAAGTTAGAAGTATTTGTTAAGCACCCATTACTGGAGATGCTTAGGAAGTTAAAAAAAAAATTATCCCTGCCCTCAGGAAACACCCAATCCACTGTACCTGGGAGAAGAAACTGAATGGCTCTCCCTTGTTTTCTTTGCTTTTACGGCTGTAATAGCTGCCACCTATTTTCCCTAACTCCAGGGCTCGCCCTCCAACCTCCAGGGCCTCCTGCTGATGCTTCCGTTTCATCTCAACCCAATATTTATCAATGACTTCTAAGGTAAGATGCCGTTTCGTGCCCTGGAGGAGGCACTTCTCTCTAGATCTGTTTCTTCATTTGTGTGTGATGGGGGATGGGGGATGAGGAGAGGGGAACTTATTCTTCTTGGGAACTACATCCCCCATAAGCCAGTATGGAGCAAAGCAAGTGAGGATGCTACCCCCACAAAGACTTTGGTTGGAGGTAGGTTTGCAGCAGACCTGGTGGGAGGCTGTTCCAAGTGGGAAGATTTGAGCAGAGAGACATAGGATGGAGAGGAGGAAAATGTTTGTGAAGCTAGGGAGCTGGGCTGCCCTGTCTCCTCCCAGCACTAAGAGGCTCTTCCTCTTTCATGCCAGGCTCCACCCCTCCTAGTGGTGATTTCCGTCCAGAAAAGCCATGACCCCAGTATTCCACTTTACTGCAGATCTGGTGCTGAGATCTAATCTTTCAGACCCAGAGACTCCTGAATTCCAACTGCTGAGAAAATGACTAACAAACACCCTTTACCTTCTCCCAGGTTGCCGGGTAAACAGCTATAACTAATGTCTATTCAACTAGCTTATGGTGTCTGGCTGATCAAACTCTTCAGTATGCGTTCAGTTACGTATTGCTA
>WOXC01008783.1:0-32601 GCA_011680675.1 Gymnobelideus leadbeateri | reverse complement strand
CTGCTTCTACTCCGCCATCTTGGCTTCGCCCCCATGTAGCAACCAACTCTAATTTTTAAGGAATTATTTTCTTCAGTGAGGTTTTGTATCTCTTTTACCATATGGCCAATTCTGATTTTTTTTTCACTTCTGATTTTTTTAAGGAGTTATTTTTTCAGTATTTTTGGTGCCTCTTTTACCAAGCTATTAATTCTCTCTTTATAATTTTCTTTTATTTCTCTCATTTCTTTTCTTAGTTTTTCCTTTATTTCATTTTTAAAATTACTTTTTTGTTCTTTTTAAAAAAACCTCTTTTTTCAGCTCTTCTAGGAATTCTTGTTGGTCCAACACTGTGCATTGTGGAAATGCATTGTCTGCATTTTTCTTTAAAGCTTTGCTTATAAATGTTTTCATATAGTTGTCTTGTGTTTGTGTCTTAAACTTATCTGTCACCATAGTGGCTTTTTATGGTAAGCTTCTTTTGTTGTTATTTGCTCATTTTCCCAGTCTAGTTTTTTACTTTGAACTTTATGTTAGAGGTGGGCTCTGCTCACTCCTGGGGAGATGGGGCAGGGGACAGGGGTTGCTGTCCCAAGTTTCAGACTTTTCACAGCTAGTTCTGAAGGCTTGTAAGATTTTTTTTTAAACAAATGCTTTATTAAATTCTGTTTTACATCATTCATTTCCACCAGATTTTGAGTTACAATTATTTTCCCCCCTGTTTTTCCCCTACCCACCCTCCCAGAATAGCAGTCCCACAAGATATCGCTCCCTCCAATCTGCTCTCTCCCATATCTTCTACCATACCCCCTTCGACTTTTCCATTAGAGGAAGGTGAATCTCTGTGTCCCAATGCCTGCACATCTTATCTCCCAATTACAAGCAAAAGAATATTAATAATAGTATTTATATATATTTGAAACATTTAATCTTAAAACCTCAAATTCCAGATCCATTCCCTTCCTCCCTTGTCACCCATTCCCTCTTGGAAGATAAGTAATTCAGTATATGTTGTACGTGTCTAGCTATGCAAAACATTACCATTGTACAAGGCTGCTTATAATTCCCTCCCACTCATCCCACCCCCCCACCTGGTCCATTCCCTACATAATCCTATCCCTCTTCTAAAGTGGGTACCTCCAACCTCCTCCCAAGGATGCCCTCCCATCCATCATCCCTCCTCATCCCCCTTCCCCCTATTCTGCTGCAGGCTGAGATATCCCATTTAATATGTATGCCATTCTTTCCCTGAACCAAATTCATTGAGAATGTGGTTTTGTCTTTTTACCTTCCTATTCTTCCCCTCCCCTGCAGCCACTTCCCCTTGCTTCTTCTACATGAGATAGTTTACCCTACCCTGTCTCTCCCCATCTCCTCTTGCCACTTTCCTCTCTCACCTCATAATTTCACCCTTTAGGTATCATCCCTTCCCAACAAATTCAACATATGCCCTCTATCCATGTATAACTGTAAACATATATACACACATTCACATATGTATTCATGTGACCATATACCCTTCTTCCATTATTTTCATACTGAGAAAAGTTTCATCAGTCACAGTTCTTGTTTTTCCATGTAGGGATGTAAATAGGTTAACATTGATAAGTTCCTTTTGATTTCTTTTCCCTGATTACCTTCTCAGGTATCTCTTGCTTCTTGTGTCTGGATGTCAAATTTTCTATTCAACTAAATTTTCTATTTTTCCTCAAGAATGCTTGAAAGTCCTCTATTCCACTGAATGACCATATTTTCCCCTGAAACAAAATACTCAGTTTTGCTGGGTAGGTGACCCTCAGCTTCAATCCCAGCTCTTTTGCCCTCTGGAATATCATATTCCATGCCCTTCCATCCCTCAGTGTAGAAGCTGCCAGGTCCTGAGCTATTCTGATTGTGTTTCCACAATATTGAAATTGTTTCTTCCTGGCTGCTTGGAGTATTTTCTCCTTGATCTGGGGATTCTGGAACCTGGCTATAATATGCCTGGGAGTTTTCTTTTGGGGATCTTTTTCAGGAGGTGATCAGTGGATTCTTTCAACCTCTATTTTGCCCTCTGGGTCTAAAACATCAGGGCAGTTTTCCTTGAGAATTTCTTGAAGGGTGATTTCTAGGTTCTTTCTTTGATCATGGCTTTCGGGTAGTCCAATAATTTTTAAATTGTCTCTCCTGGATCTATTTTCCAGGTGAGTGGTTTTTCCCATGAGATATTTCACACTGCCTTCTAATCTTTCATTTGTTTGGATCTGCTTAACAGCATCTTGATTTCTCATAAAGTCATTAGCTTCCATTTGCTCCACTCTAACTCTGAAGGAATAAATCTCCTCAGTGAACTTTTGAGATTCTTTTTCCATCTGGCAAATTCGACTTTTTAAGGCATTCTTCTCCTCATTGCCCTTTTGGGCCTCCTTTGCCATTTGAGTTAGTCTGTTTTTTTTTTTTTTTTTCCAAAATTTCTTTCTTTATTTCCATGATTAACTTTGTAGGGGAAAAGAAAACAATCACAATTTTACAAAGAAGTCTCAAGGCACGTTATTCCTCACATTCAGACTGGGAAAGGCGAGAGATGCGTCCTTTTTCAGAGCATTCAGTTAAAATAGTCCCCAAGACAAACAGACCAGAGCTCCTAGGAGATCTGACTGGTTTTACTGGCACTACATATACATACTCTTCATGTATAAATACTGACAAAGAGAACCACAGCGTGGTTTGATTTACTTCTCTTTGCTATTTTAAAAAAAGGTGCTGACCAGCGTTAAAGGGGGAAATTCAGATGGATGATTTGTCCTGAGTCAACCTCTATCATTCGCGTCGTGGTTACACTGGGCGACCCCACTGTGATAGTATAGGTCCCTGGAGAAACTTCTATTGTTATGTCCTCAGAATGTGCTCTGTCCACAAACTTGGACGGTCTTGGGCCAAATTTGTATGGTCCTGTGTCAAACTTGGATGGCCCTAGATCCAACCTGGATGGTCCTGGGTCCGACTTGGATGGTCCTGAGTCCAACCTGGTTGGTCCTGGGTCAAACTTGGATGGTCCTGGGTCCAACCTGGATGGTCCTGGATCCAACTTGGATGGTCCTGAGTCCAACCTGGATGGTCCTGGATCCAAGTTGGATGGTACTTGGTTAAACTTGGATGATTCTGGGTCAAACTTGAATGGTATTGGGCCAGTCTTTGTTACTTGGTAGCTCTCTCTAGGGTCGTGGGATGTGGGTTTTTTCTGTCTCACCCGGGAAGAGGACATTGGGTTCAACTGGTTTCGGTGATATCTGCAGACATGATTCAGTGCTGCCTTTTCTGGGACAAGACTATGAAACCTCCCACACTGACTTGAAACATAATCCATGTATTCCGCCATCGTTTTGAATGAAGTATTGAGGCTTATTGGTTTCACTTCTCCCCGATCTTCCACCAGCGAGCTCCAGTTGACAGCTCTGGACTGCGCCCGCTGCAGCAGCTCCTGGCTTTGCCTGCAAAGACGCTTCTGGGTTTCGCTGTCCAGCCAGTTCACTGAACGCTTCTCGGGGCAGCCGGCCATCCTACCCTGCTCATACACAGAAATGGGTTATCACAGGGTAGGGACACAGCCCTTCCAGAGGGGAGGTGCGGGGCCACCTCGGCAGCAATGCCTAGGGCCCCTCACCTGGGTAATTGCCCGCGAAAGGGCCGCTGCCATTGGCACAAAGGTGTGCACACCTTCCTCCCAGAGCTAGCCCGGCGCGAAGGAACGTGGGCCGAGATGGTACGCGTCCACACGTGGCATTCCCAACCCCCCGAGTTAGTCTGTTTTTTAAGGTGTTTTCCTCAGTCAGGCTGTTGACCCTCATTTCATACTTTTCCTGCATTCTTCTCATTTCTCTTCCCAATTTTTCCTCCACTTCTCTTATTTGATTTTTAAAGTCCTTCTTAAGGTCCTCTATGGCCTGTAACCCGCTCATGTTTTCCTTTGGGGCTTTTGGAGCAGGATTTCTGACCTCACAGCCCTCCTCCTGTTCTATGCTTCGATCCTCTTTGCCCCGAAAGTAGGAGTCTAAGGTTGCATTTTTCTGTTTAATTTGTTTCCTTTGCCTTGGCATGTTGCCACTTAATTACTTGACTTTTGGGCTTGTTACCACAGTATGGCTCTGCCGCCAGATGGGAACTTTCATCCCGAATGTGTGGGGGACAACATCCATTTCTGGTAAGCTGGAAACCCACCCATGACCTCCACCCCAGATCACAATCCAAATCCAGGGAGGTTAAAGCAATAGCGATTACCCCCCAAGACTGATCGCTGGATCTCCCTACGGTTCACAGGCCAGGAGCTGGAGCTGCCTCTGAAAACTACAAAATGGCATGTCTCCTCTGTGGCTTCAAGCCGACACGTTCCCCAAATACTGGTCCCAAAGTCCATAGGGCACTAACCTCTCACTTTGTCCTAGGCATGTCTTTGTTGATAATTCTGGAATCGCCACAGCTGCTGGTGTTCTGGGGTCCCTCCAGCCAGCTGCTAGTCAGGCCACCCTGGGGCTAAAACCGCGACTCATGTGGACCTGTGCTTGGTTCCCCGCGCACTGCGCTGCTGGCTCCCAGAACGCTGTGCTGGTCCTTCCTGCAGAGCTGCTGGGCTGTCCTCAGCGGGAGGTTAGCTTCTCTGTGTCGTTCTGTGGGTGCTGGGGCTCCAGAAGTTGTTCAGAGTCCCCTTTTACATAGTTTGGAGGTGATCTGGGGGGAGAGTGGCTTGGACACGCTGTTTCTACTCCGCCATCTTGGCCGGCTTGTAAGTTTTTGATGCTTCCATGGTGGTATGATCCAGAGAGAGATATGATCATAACAGCTTGGAACTTAGTAATGGGCAGTGGAGTTGCTGGAGGACACCCATTCCTACTAGTTGTGCTTGCACAGGGGCCCAGGTTCTCTGGAATCTCTTTCTGACCAGGTGTTCCATTCTCTTTTTGTCTCTGGGCAGTGAGAGCTTCTGGAAACTACTACTGTTGCTGCTGCCCCTCACTCCACAGCCCATAGCCAATGTTGCTGCATTTCTGGCCAGCTCCCACCTCAGTTCCATAGATTTCAGTCTCCTAAATTGTCGGAGCTGGAAAATTGTCTGACTCCCAACCTTTTGTTAATTATGTTGTTTTAAATTTTGATTTTCAAATCACATTATTTTAAAGGTTTTTTTTTTTTTTAATTTTAAGGTAGAGTGAAATTTTGGGAGAGTTTGGCTAGAATGCTCCCGTTACTCAGCCAACTTGGTTCTTCTGCTCCTGTTGCTGCTTTACTTGAGAAATTTGTGTCAGTCAATTAGTCAACAAGCAAGTCAGTCAGCAAACATTTATTAAATGCTTACTCTGTTCCAAGTTCTGTGTTAAGCTCTGGGGATACAACGAAGCAAATACATACATGATCCTTTCCCTCAAATAACTCATTCTACTGGAGACTGTATGCAGAAAAAAAATTGTACAAACAAGATATATGTCATGTAAATGGCAGATAATCTCAGTGGGGAAGAGGATTGTGGGGTTGGAGGTCCCATTGTGGAACAGCACCAGGAGAGACCTCTTATAGAAGGTGGAGTTTAAGCTGAATCTTGAAGGAAGCTAAGGAACACAGGAAGTGGAAATGAAGAGGGAGAATATTCCAAGTAGGATTGAGAACCACAGAGTCTAGAGATTGTTGTGTACAAGGGATAGCTAGGATAGGAGGCCGTTGTCATTGGATCATAGAGGAAATGAAAGAGGGGGGGTAGGCAAAGTGTTAAGAATACTGGGGGAAGGTAGGAAGGGGCCAGTTTGTGAGGCACTTTAAATGCCAAACAGCATTTTTATATTTGATGTGGGAGGTATTGGGTCATTGAAGTTTATTGAGATGGTGTGGTTAAGATCTCCTATTTAGTAAAATCACTTTTGCAGACGAGTAGAGGAATGATTTGAGAGGAGAGAGATGTAAGGCTGGAAGACAATCAGAAGGCTGTCAGTATCACTGTAATAACAGTAATTCAGGAATGAGTTGATAATGAACCACATCAAGCTAATGGATGTGTGAATAGAAAAAAGACTGATAGATGAAAGGTAGAAATGACAAGATTTGAAAACAAATTAGATACATGGAAAGAGTTCAAGTAAGGGCTTGAGGATGATACTGATATTGTGAGGCTGGGTGAGTGTGAGGGTGGTAGTGCCCTTAACACTAGGGAAATTCAGAAGAGAGTAGAGTCTTTGGGGAAAAGATAATGAGTTCTGTTTTGAATATGCTGAGTTTGAGATGTGTATGGGACAGTGCAGGTCTAGATGTCTAAAAGACAACTGATGATTTAAGATTGGAGGTTAGGGATGGATAAATAGACCTGAGAATCATTTGCATGAAAATGATCATTGAATTCATGGGGGCTAAGATTACTAAGTGAAAATAGTATAGAGAGAGAAGAGAAGCAGGCCCAGAACAGAGCTTTATGGGATACCCACAATTATTAGGCATGACCCGGATGAGTATCCAGGAAAGGAGACTGTAAAGAGAACCGAGAGAGAGCAGTGTTATGAAAACCTAAAGAAGAATATTCAGGAAAAAGAGAGAGGTCAAGAAGAATGAGGATTGAACAAAGGCTATTAGATTTGGCAACCAAGATATCATTGGTAACTCTGGAAAGAGCAATATAAGTTTAATGATATCCAGAGTGTTTAGAAAGAGAGTGAGAGAAAAGGAAGTAGAAGTATCTCAAGTAGATGGCCTTCTCAAGAAGTTTAGCCATGAAAGGGAGGAGAGATGGAACTAAAGCTAGTTGGGATAGTGAGGTGTTTTTTTATTTTTAAAGATGAGGGAAGACATGGGTATATTTATAGGCATCAGGGATAGGGAGAAATAGAAACTTTATTGAGAGAATGAGGATGATAGTGGGAATACAAAGTCAGAAAAATGAAACATCTCCTGCTTTCAAGGAGCTTACGTTCTTTTAAAAAACATTTTTTTGAATTTTTTTAAAATTTAAATATACAGTAAGAAAAAAAAAAACCTTAAATACAAAATAAGAAAAGAAAAAAAGCATTGATATATTGATACACCAGAATGTAAGAGAGGATTAAAAATATACAGCAGTAAATTTCCGTTTCAAGAAAGTCTATATAATAAATACTATACATTGTGTTCAGAGCTGTTCATCTTTGCTTCGTTGTAAGTTTTTTTGTTTGTTTTCTGCTGTGTCACTTTTTACTTTGTTCTTTTTTTCTCCTTTCAGGAGCTTACATTTTATCAAGAGAAACAACATATGCATCTATTTATGTGAGATATAGGTAGGTAGACAGACAGACAGATAGATATAGATATGTGTATATATAAATATACATATATACATATGTATACATATATAACATACAGAGATAAATCTTAATATATATAAAATATATACAGAATAAATATAAAATAAATACAAGATATAGTGAGGGAGAGTTCTATCAGTTGGTGGCATCAAGAAAGGATTTATGTAGGTGGTGGTACTTGAATTAGGTTTTCAAAGGAGAATGATTCTGTGAGGCCTAAATGGAGAGGGAATGCATTCCAGGCATTATGGATAGCATGTACAAAGGTCTAGAGGAGAACAGAAGTCTAGGCTGGGCCATAGAGGGCAGGAAATTTTAAAAAGGATAGGTGGGGTCAGTTATGAAAGGTTTTAAAAGCCAAACCAGAGGAATTTATCTTTTATCTTGAAGGCAGGGGCAAAGCCAGTGGAGGTTATTGAACAGAAGAATGTTTTTGTCAGATGTACACTTAAGGAAAATCAATTTAGCTGCTTTATGGAAGATAGAGTGGAGTTGGGGAGGGACTTTGAGACAAGGGACATGAATTAGGAGGAGTCAAAAGTGTCACCATAGTTCTTCCAATTCAGTGTGAACCTTCTTTATATAACCAATTTTGAACTTCTAATTGGGTTGTTTAATCATCAGTTTCCTCCAGTTGAGGCCTTATCATTATATTGACCATGTGTTAGAGAGCAAAAGTTTGTAACTAGGCATCCCAGATGATCCCTAGGCCCTTATTCCATTGTGGTGTCAGCAGAACAGGAATTAATCTTCACTGAATTCGGACCCTATGTTATAGTATTAATAATGGAGTCAAAATAGCTAACAGATGTAGGGGATGAAATGAATATGTTGGACTTTAATTTATATTTTTTAATAAGAACCTCCAAAGGTTGTTCAGTACAGCTAGCCCTGGGCCTTCCTGCTGACAGATTTATTTCCAGTTAAGAGAACACCATTTCCTGTGTGACTTAAAAATTCTGGCAATTTGGTCTGCCTATCACTTCCTCAGTTAGGGGAAGTTAACTCTAGTTAACATGAGAGATCTCATTTTAGAAGAGGCAACCTTGAGTGACCAAAAGAGTACTGACCCCATCTGGGCTTGTGCTTTGACTTGTAAAACCCTGCAGCTTTCAGACATTACATCATGATGCTAATAGGACCTGCAAGGGCTGTCCTCAGTTATTTACTAAACAGTTTTTTATTACAGAAGTAAATGGTGTATTTGTAAGTAGTATCCTATAAGGCTTCTCCTTTGTCTCGAGGGCTTCCTAAGTGGAAAATACTTTATTCCATGATTTTCCAAACTTTTTATATAAAATGAGTTCCCATTTAAGACTTGTTTCAAGGGGTAACTTTGCACACAAACTAAGTCTCAGAGAAGTGTGTTCTGGCTTCAGACTTGAAAACTAGATTTCGAATTGGAATTATGACTTCTTTAGTTCTGACAAGATCCTTCAAGGAAGAAAGGGGCAAAGGTGCTCAGATATTCTCTGGTAAAGTTGTAAGAAAATTTGTCAGAAGGTTGGTAGACTTGTGACATTTGAGTCATGGAACTTTAGGGCAGGAAGGAACTGCAGAAATTATATAGTTACAGAAAACCTTCATTTTATATTGAGGAAAATGAAGCCTAGAGAGGTGGACTGACTAGAGTTCATGTGTCTCAACTCTTCAGAGTATTTTCCTGTTACACTAGACTTCCCTTTTTGTTTGAACCTTTTTATGTCAACTAGCAAAACATATATAAATTTCTTGTGTGTCTGGAGCAATTAATAATCCCTACCACTCAGCAACAAGGAAGATTTTCTTGATTCTACCTACCTATATACCAAGTATGTGCAGATGCCTAGAAGTCCAGAAGATATAGGTCTCTTTTGTTTTTCCTCCTTTCCAACATTCTTCTCCCAAAGGCAACTTCTCTGAGATAGACCTAGAAGTTATTTCACAGCTCCCATTCACTGGAGGAAATACTACAAGAGAGCACTTGTTTGATCAGGTGGTTTTATGAAGCTAATTCTATAAAAGTAGATGGGGCAGGTTCTAGCTGGGAAAAGCCAATGGGGAGACACTGATGATTTGCCAGTAGCCCTAAGGCCATATTCAACTAACTTCAACTAAGAGAAATATTGTTAACCACTCTTCCCCTTGAGTGAGAACCTGCCATGCTTGAGAGACATCTGAGTGGAATCTGCTAAGTGCTTGCTGGGACCTGTAATACTCTGGTCTTCCCCTCTGTGATGCAGCAGCAGTAGCTGGGTTGTTGGGCTCCAGAAGAGCAGATGGGTCAGGGAGACCCTTTGAGAACTTTAGGATAAACAACAGTCCTAGGTAGAAACTGCTGGGATTCCAGTTCATCAGAAACTTTAGAGCAGGTGCTCTTAACCTCTTTTTTTTTTTTTAATGTCATGGATCTCTTTGGCAGTCTGAAGCCTATGGACCCCTTCTTAGACCATTAAAAAAAATTTTTTTTGGAGGGGGAAGACAAGGCAGTTGGGGTTAAGTGACTTGCCCAAGGTCATAGAGCTAGTTAAGTGTCAAGTGTCTGAGGCTGGATTTGAACTCCGGTCCTTCTGACTCCAGGACTGGTGTTCTATTCACTATGCCGCCTAGCTGCCCCAAGACTATTATTTTTAACTGCATAAAATAAAACACAAAAGTATTACAAAGGAAGTAACTTATCAAATCATCCTTGACTCTTCACTCTCTCTCACCTCCTATATCCAATCTATTACCAGGTCCTGTCCTTTCTACCTTTCCTAAAATCTTTTATATATAGCCACCTTCTCTCCTCTGACACTGCCGCCACACTGGTTCAAGCTCTCGTCACTTCACATCTGGACTGTTGCCCTGGACTGTTTGTTGTCTTCTACCTGGTCTCCTTGCCTCAAGTATCTTCCTATTCCAGTCCATCCTCCATGCAGCTATCAAACTGATTGTACTAAAATGCAGGTCTGATCATAATCTTTCCTCCATTCATAAAATTCCAGTAGCTTCCCATTATCTCAAGGATCAAATATCAAATCCTTTGTCAATCAAAGCCTTTTATAACCTGGCCTCTTGCTCCCTGTCCAGTCTTCTCACAACTGAACCTCGCCCTTCTTCTACCTTGGTATGCTTTTGTCCAGTTCACTGACCTCCTTGCCATTCCCCAAACAGGATCCTCCATCTCTGGACTCCACATTTTCACTGACTGTCTACCACGTCTTCAGTTCTTTTTTTCTTCGTCTCTGCCTTCTGCCCTCACTGGATTTTTTCATGCTTTAGCTAAAATTTAATCTCCTGAGAAACTTTTCCTGATCCTTCTTAATGCTGGTACCTTTCCTATTGTGATTATCTTCAGCTTATCTGATAAATACCTTGTTTTTACATAATTGTTTGCAGAGTTCTTGGTTCATAGTTGGTATTTAATAAATGCTTGTTGCTTGAAAGGTGGGAATCAGTCCCTCAAGGGGGAACCTAACACAACCTCTTCTCTCTCTGACTGAGGAAGGGGAGAAGGTCTGCTCTACAAACCAACATTTGTTTGGAGCATAATGTAGACAAAAGGACAGAAGTCTCTTTGTGGTTGAAAATATCATCCAGCTCTTCCTCTCTGCCCAGAGACTGACTTTAGATCTATTCTGGAAAGAGCTTATTTATTGGAATTGGTGAAGGTCTCTTTTCTCCTTTGGTTTTGCTGTCAACCTGAGTCCAATCCAGGTGTATCATTTACTTAAACACTGGGGATAGATTAACTTTCTTGTTGATGTTTGTTGTGGCCTTGACTACCTGAAAATAGGAATGTCAAATGTTTTCTCAAAAAGCTTATGAATTGCTCAAACTTTTAACATATCTTTTATCCCTGAGGATTTCTCCAAACCTTTCCTCTGTCACACCTAGCTGCGGGACTTATTCTTGCTTAGCCACTGAAGCCATAGCACTGTTCAGTCCTTTGACAAGGGAAGAAGAATTCCTTTTAGAGCCAATGAAAAGAGTCTGCCTTGACTTTCACAGAGCAAAGGAAATTCTCTGCTACCGTGCTGGGAGGTAGGCCTCCCTGAAGCAGTGGTCACTGGGCTTTTTCTTCTAGAGGGTGTTTGGTTTCAGGGCAGTAGTTTGTGTGAAATAGTAGACCTCCTGTGCGTAAATGCAAGAGACCTAGACCACCTAGGTAGAGAGGGATTCCCTTGGTTTAGGGGTGGGGGGGAGAAGATTTGCCCTTCAGACCCCTTTCTGAAGCTGAACCTTCCACATAGACCTCATTTGGAAATATTGAGGGGGATTCCTTTTCTGTCCATGGGCCAGAGAATGCTGTCTTATTCTACTGCTATTCTATTTGTTTGGCTTTTGGTATGCTAAATTAGTATTTCTGCCTGTGTCATTTCTAGGAGTTTATACTCAGAAGAATAGTAACATTGCAGAAGTGTTTTTTATATCCCTACATTTAAAAAACTGTTAATATAATTTTATATCACCTTATTTCTCAATAGATCCCTATCTAGTGAACCATTTATTATAACAAACAAAAGAAAGATAAAAAAGCAGTTCAGCAAAATTAACAACACATTGTATCTCCAATATGATATTCACAGCAGCAGTGGGGACTATGAATCTGCTGGCATAGTTCTAAATTGCAAAATATAAGACTTTTCACATAGAAGACAGAAGCAAAAACATTTATTTAGACACCAGAAAACCAAATCCCAACACCAGAAAACCAAATCCATCATAGCAACAAAGAAATTAACACACCATAACACAGCAGAGAGCAACACCATCCCAAAGCCTTCTGACAAACACTCAAGCCTAGGCATCTCCTTGCCCGTGGCCTTTCACCTCCTCCTCTTCTAACTACTGTGACTCCTAGATTCCTTCACCTGTTCAGCAAACTCCTCCCACCACAGGCTCCATGTGATTACATTCAGCTTATTAAGAGGCAGGGAAAATCTTCAAATGCCCTTAGACCTATTAAGGAGCAGAGAAGATTTTTAAATTTCCATTCCCATTACATACATTAACCAAGTTTATCATTATATGTAGTATTCTATGTCTGTAGTCCCCCACCTGTACCAAGATGAGGGAGGTGCATTGTCATATCTCTTCTTTGAGGCCAAGCTTGGGACACTATAATTAAACATGATTCAGTTTCAGTTTTTAAATTATTTATAATTACATTGTTGTAGTCATTGTTTGTGTTGTTTTTCTTGTTCTCCTTATTTCACTTTTTTATCAGTTAATGTCTTCTCACTTTTATAAGTTCTTACAATGTAATTCAGGTACCATAATTTGTTTAGCCATTTTCCCAAATGATAGGCATCTATTTTCTTCACAGTTTTTTGCTACTACAAAAATTGCTACTTTAAATATTTTGGTGTATATGAGATTTTGCTTTCTATCTTTGACTTACTTTGGGAATATACCTGGCAGTGGGATCTTTGAGTCAAATTATATGGTCATTTTTTACATGTAACATAATTCCATATGGTTTTCAAGAATGGTTGGAACATAGCTCCACCAAATGCATATTAGTGTGCTTGTCTTTCTACGTTCTTTTTTGAATTCACTATTTCCATCTTTTGTCATCTGTGTAAATTTGCTGAGTGTGAGATAAAACCTTGTAGTATTGGTTGTGTTTCTCATAGGAGGGATTTTTTTCATATGGTTATTAAACTTGAAGTTCCTTTGAGAACTGTTTGTTCATATCCTTTGGGGATTGACTTTTGATCATATATATATATTTGTGTTAGCTCCCTATGTAACTTGAATATCAGACTAAATGCAAAGGTTCCGCGCTGCCTCGCCCCCAATTAAGCCCTTCCCTTGAGCTGATTTTGTTTGTGTAAAACCTTTTGAGTTTCATATAGTCATGTGATTTTTGGAATCACCTCTCTCCCTTTTTTGGTTAAGGATTCACCTCTTATATGATAATGTTATTTTCTAATTTTTTTTAAAGTCATGTTCTTTAATATTCAGGTTGCATACACATTTTGAACTTGCTATATGTTACGTGAGTAGAAACTTAGTTTCTCCTAAATCTCCTAAATTTTTGGATGCAACTTTATATTAAAAATCTAGTTCAGTTAACCACTCAAATAGTAATACTTCCCCTGCCTATCCTGTGGGATTGTGGTTGCTAATATTTACCCTTGATGAGTGGGTATCCTGATTCTGGTTTCTGATCTTGGACTCAAGACTGAAGATTGCTTCCCTCCTTCCAAAGAGTCTTAGGTGTTCATCCTTGTTTCATTTCTGGTTTCTGCTGTTTAGCTCTTATCTCTCTTCCTGGGTTAAATTAGAAAATTGTATTTTTCTTTCCACTTGAGCCCTGAAGAGAAGATGAACTGTCAGTCCATGAACTGTCAGTCATATTGCTTTTTTGAATCTTCAGATACATAATCAATCAAGTATTTATTAAGCACCAATTTTGCACTAGGCTCTGTTCTAAGTTCTGGGGATATAAATTCAATGAATGATTTAATTCTTACTGCAAGGACATATATTCTATGGGAAGGCAAGTGTATGGCATAGATATAAGAATAAATACAAAGTAGTTAAATACAAGGTATTTTGAGAGGTAGCAATTACAGGAGTTATGAAAGAATTCATATAGAAGATGGTGATTGAACCCATTCTTAAAGGAAGAGAGAGATTGTGTGAGACAGCCATTAGGATGGAGTGCATTTCAGGCGTAGGGATGCTAGTGCAAAGACATGGAGGTGGAAGATGGAGTATGTGTGAGGAAGAGCTAAAAGGCCAATTTGTTTGGCTTACAGAGAGAGGGAGAACTAGATTGGGTCCAGTTTGTAAAGGGCTTTAAAAGCTAAATGAAGGATTTTATATTTTATTCTAGAAACATAGGGTGCCACTAAAGTTTATTAAATAGGAAGAAAGTAGTGACATAGACAAATCTGTCCTTAAGGAGAACTACTTTGGAAACAGTATTGAGGCAGAGCTGAAGGTGAGGAGAGAACTTGAGACAGGGAGACCAGTCATGAGTCATGACTTCTGTTGTATCCAACCATTCATCACTATTTATTGAGCATATACTATGTTCAGAAATTTGTTAGGTGCTGGGGAAGATATCAGAGAAATAGGGAGCTAAACATTTATTTGGAAATAGGTGATATGTACATAGGTAAGGAATAGAAGTTGGTGCATAAGAGTTAAGTTTAAAACAGAAAGAGACCATATATATAGAGTCAAAGCCCCTCATTTTATGGATCAGGAGACCAAGGCACAGAGAGGTTAAGTGACTTAACCAGGATCACCCAGCTAAAGAGGTAGAGTTTGGATTTAGATCTTCCTGATGTTCAAATCCAGTGTCCTCTCTACACTATGCTGTCTCTTAAGAGTTAGGTTCTGCAAGACCAGGGATTTCAACAGTTGATAATGTTTGAGAACCCTGATCCATTTAATTTTCCTGAAAGAATGTAGGCTGCTTGAGAACAGGGACTGTTCCCTTTTGTCTTTTTATTTCCTAGCACAGTGCCTGACACATAGTAGGTAGGCACTTAATAAATGTTCATTTATTTATTTATTTATTTATTTATTTTGGCTTCCTCATTCTTATGCCCCATCCTCTGCCTGTTGCCATTTTGGGACTTTAAGCAGAGAAAACAAGAACATTAACCCCCAATATACCCTCTTTTCCTATGACTAGTTAGTATTTCAAGCATTAAGCTTTGGAGTATGAGGGCATGGAAATAGTTTCTCTACTGCTTTTGTTGAGTACAGTGCTCACCTCACTGCTGTCTTGTCCTCTTCTTTTGGATTCAGCAACTACTCTGTCCCCCATATTTAGGGACTCTACTGTCTCTACTCCAGACCCAGTGATCTCAAAGCTTTAAAGGAACTAAAAAGCAAACTCCTTCAAAAAAAGTAAAGATCCCTGTTGTAGATCATTGCTGGGGTCAATCAGGTTTCGAGGCAGGTAAGTTTTGAGCAGGTTTTAAAACTAGATTGGGGTGACATAACTTAATAGAGAACAGGGAAACCAGACTGAGGAAGGGTGATATTGGGAAGTAAATAGGAGTTTTTGATGTAATTTATTGGGTTTATCCTTTTGTAACCCATCTCAGTTTCTTCTAAGCCACTGAGGAAAGTTTATCGGCTGTTGGATGCCAGTTTTGTCTTTGATACTGAGGTTACTTGTAGTTCCCAAGGTCATGTCTCCTTGTTTTGTGAACGGAATAAAGATTCCAACAGCTAGGGCACATCTAAAATAATACTGATGGTATAACTGAGTGGACTTTGGAAGAGGAACAAGAAATAGATATGCTCCTTTAAGTTATGCCCAGCTTCAGCTTGGATTCTACTTCTTTTGAGGAATCTACTGTCCTATCTGAGAGAATTTTGTTTTGGTACATTTGTTCCCTAAAATCTTGGTGAAGGATTTTTTTTAAACATCAAAGAGCAAAGTCTTAAGGAAGAAGAGAATGTCCCAGGCTTTCCTAGATCCCAATTTTGGCAGGATCTTGGTAGTCCTCAGATTTCCAGGCACCCTTTTTTCCTTCCCTTTCAGCCATTTTTGAGACTTTTAAAACTTTATCTTCCTCCTTTTGGATATCTATCTTCTTGTGCTGTATCTTGTCTCAGAGGCTATGCAGTTGGTTTCACTGGTTGCTGATAGGGAATTCTACAAGGCCACATCTCCTTTACCCAAGAGACAGACACTTTTGTTGAGTACAGATGGTAATTCTGTACTCTTTAGACTCTCTTGATCTCACATATTCACCTTCCAGCTAAGCTAGCCTTGCAGTCAAGTTGAAGCCCTGTAAGTCAGTTTCTAATGGTGTGGTATCTTTGGATCAGCTAGGTGGTACAGTGGATAGAGTGCCAGGTCTGGAAAATCCATCTTCCTGAGTTCAAATCTGGCCCCAGGCACTTATTAGCTCTGTAACTCTGGGAAACTCACTTTACCCTGTTTGCTTTAGGTTCCTCATCTGTAAAATAAGCTGGAGAAGGAAATAGCAAACCACTCCAGTATCTTTGCCAAGAAAACCTGGAATGGGGTCACAAAGAGTCAGACACAACTGAAAATGACTAAAGAACAATGAAACTTTCGAATCTGGCATTGGACTGGTGACTGTCTTCAGTGCTAACTTGTCAGCCAAAATTTAGGGCATGACTGTGCCCTCCAAATATAAAGACTTTGCCAATTCACATAGACTCTAGACAGTAACATAGACTTGTTCTAGATTCTTCCAGGAGTGGATGGTGGTATGATCTCCTTCTCTGGGGCTATTCTAACTATCTGGAGCATAAATGATGGTCATCATGCAGTTTGCATGGGTATTTTTTTGTCTTGGATCTTTCCCTACCTCTGGGACTTCTTTGTGTTCTAGTTCTTTACTAATATTAGTTATGTTTTCTGTAAATAATGCATCTGGCAAATGTTAGAACTGCTGGTGCTGTTCAGTGGTTGAATGTTTCTGAACCCATTTATGAGACTAGAGATCTGCAAAAACATTTTGTTGGGGTAGCAACTTCTGAAGCTTTCTTAGCATGCTACCTATACTGAATTTTCTGAACCACGTTGTTGCTGCATTTTCTAGTATTTGAGAACTGTGAATAGCAGTTTTATATTTATTGGAAGTGTATGAGTTTTAGGCTTGGAATAAGCAGAGATCTGGGTTTGGATCCTACCTCTGAACTTTGTATCTGTGTAACTCTAAGCAAATCACTTAAGCTCAATGAGTATGTTTCCTAATAAAATATTAAGGTAATAATACTGATAGTACATGTCTTGCAGGATTGTTGTAGGAATCAAATGACATATGTAAAAGGCTTTAAAAACCTTAAATTGTTTTCTAAATGCTAGCTGTTATTACTGTTGTCATTAGGAATGGAGAAGTGGGTAGAGTCAGAAATTCTGGGTCCTTGTCCTGACTCCGTCATTAACATGATGTATAAATTCAGATAATTCATTTTGTCTCTTGCTGACTTAGTTTCCTCATCTATAAAATAGAATAACAATATTCTAACTACTTATCAGAGCTGTTCTGAGGATCTGATAATATATCAGCTACAAAAGTGGTTTGAAGACAGTGTGGTCCATTAACTACCTGCAATTCTTCATTATTATTTGGGCTATGTGAAAAGATTCTGTTTTTTTTTTTTTCCTGATGGACTGTAGTAATCCATGTTTATATATGTTTGTATATACAATAGTTAGCTATTATTATAACCTCTTAGTTATTAAAATCCATGCTTTTACAAACCAGTAATCATAATGTGTAACTGGCTGACATGTAGAATTTGATGGTCTTGTGTCACAGTTTATATTCTTTTTTTTTTTTTTTGAGGGCAATTGGGGTTAAGTAACTTGCCCAAGGTCACACAGCTAGGTTTTTGTGTGTGCGTTAAGTGTCTGAGACCAGATCCGAACTCAGGTCCTTCTGACTCCAGGGCCAACGCTCTACTCACTGCGCCACCTAACCGCCCCAACACAGTTTATATTCTTAACCTATCCTTTGAGTGGGTCTGAAAAACTGAGATGGAATCTGTTAAGGAGCTTTATTTAGACTTCTTGGACAAATTTGCTACAGGTCTAGTACTATTAGTATAGTTGTCATAGGATAGTCCATATGTTTTACCTGGATGGCATTTTCTTGTATTAAGTAAAACCCAAAATAAATGGGTCATAAGCTCTGGGGTTGGGAGCTCTTTATGATATAGAGAGATGGAATTTGCTGAAGCAGGCATTGATCAGCATAAAAATATTATACAAGGTGAGGGAAACTAGGATTTAAACAGGAAAACAGTTTTTAACAGCAATGTCAGGTAATCTCTAGGACTCTTTGAGCCCAACTACCTCAGTCAGGCTGTTGACCCTCATTTCGTACTTTTCCTGCATCCTTCTCATTTCTCTTCCCAATTTTTCCTCTACTTCTCTTATTTGATTTTAAAAGTCCTTCTTAAGGTCCTCTACGACCTGTAACCCGCTCATATTTTCCTTTGGGGCTTTTGGAACAGGATTTCTGACCTCACAATCCTTTTCCTGTCCTATGCTTCGATCCTCTTTGTCCCCAAAATAGGAGTCTAAGGTTGCATTTTTCTGTTTATTTTGTTTCCTTTGCCTTGACATGTTGCCACTTAATTACTTGACTTTTGGGCTTGTTGCCACAGTAGGACTCTGCCACCAGACAGGAGAGCTTCCTCCCGAATGTTGGGGTCTTCACAGCTTTCTGGCAAGCTGGATACCCACCCCAGACCTCCCCCCCAGATCACAATCCAGATCCAGGGAGGTTAAAGCAAGAGTGATTACCCCCCAAGACTGATCGCTGGATCTCCCTACAGTTCGCAGGCCAGGAGCTGGAGCTGCCACTGAAAACTACAAAATGGCGTGTCTCCTCAGTGGCTTCTATCCCCCAGGGGAGGAAGCTGACAAGTTCCCCAAATACGGGTCCCAAAGTCCATAGGGCACTAACCTCTCACTTTGTCCTAGGCATATCTGAGTTGATAATTCTGGAATCGCCACAGCTGCTGGTGTTCTGGGGTCCCTCCAGCGGGCTGCTGGCCCGGCTGCCCTGGGGCTAAAACTGCAGCTCAGGTGGACCTGGGCTCGGCTCTCTGAGCGTGAGCTGCCGGCTCCCAGACCACTGTGCTGGTCCTTCCTGCAGGGCTCTTGGGCGGGAGGTTAGCTTCTCTGTGTTGTTCTGTGGGTGCTGGGGCTCCAGAAGTTGTTCAGAATCCCCTTTTACATACTTTGGAGGTGATCTGGGGGGAGAGTGCCTTAGTCGCACTGTTTCTACTCCGCCATCTTGGCTCTGCCCCCTTGGGCTCCTCTGAGCCCAACTACCAAAAAATATCTTTCTAAGAAGTGCTTTTTTAGAACCCAGAAGAACATTTGGTCATAGTAAAAATGTGATGAAAACCAGATGATAACAAAATGGTGCCTCCTTCTTCCAGGAATGCCTCACCCTTCCAGCATATCAGGTTCCAGTTTTTCTTTCCTTTTCTTCAACCAGCCTCTGTGGCAGAGAAATAGGACTATAGGCCTAGTAAGGACATCCTGAAAGGTAGAAAGGGACTTTGGGGTTTCAAACCTTATAAGAAAAGAAACAAACATTATTGGCTTTGAGTCACCAGACCAGATCCATCAGTGGGTTAGTCCTCTGCCTCATACTCCTTACTGAGGAGTCAACTTTAGTTTAGCTGTGGACCCTTGCCAAAATCAAACTTCCTGAATTCTGCCCACATCGAGGATAAACATAATTTAAGAAGTTTCTTGTCTTTCTGACACCTTCCTTCTCTAAAGGAGAACAAATATCCCTGTTCAACACTGTTGACCACTATCTTAGTGTTAATGTTTTTGAGTACTGAGGAAGAGAGAATGGCATATTATCATAGGAGACAGCCTCATTTTGAGAAGAGGGTGTTTGTTTTTTAGCCTTGTATAAGTGAAGTATTATGAGGCTTCTTCATCTAAAGAGACTTATAAAAAGAAGCCTGGATATATTTTAGTTACATTATTAAATCCAGTATATAATACATTGTCATAATTGAAACCAAGGAAGTGATTAAAAAGGTGTTTTGAGACCTTCATCGGTATGGAATGTCAGCATTTATGTGAGGGTCAGAAAAGCTAGAAGGGAAAGAGAGTGTTCCCTTTTGACCCCAAAAAGTGATGCAGTAGCAGAATTTCCCACAGAAAGTATGGTTTAGAGGTTATACTCTGAGATTGTTAGTAACTTAGGAGAAGGATCATTGCTCTTTAATGCTTTCTTGTCTTGTTTGTCTTAAAATGACTCTGTGTGACTATCTCTTTTGATGGCAATGGAAATATTGCCACCATTTAGCATTATTCAGCTTCTACAATGTGCTAGATGTACAGTACACATGAAAGGCATAATCCTTGCCCTCAGGGAACTGAGATGCTGAAAAGATTCCCTGTCCTTCTCTGTATTTCAAACTTCTTTTTTCTCTCTGGAACTTCTAGCCTCTCAAGCCTTGGAGGGTAGCTGGTGCAGGGGCGATAGCTGTTGAGTAGAAATGGTCCTTTGCAATTTAATCGAGCATAAATATCCCAAAGCCCGTTGCTGGGGATGAGGAGCAGCAGCAGGTAGTTGGGGGTTGGGGGGAAGGGTCATCCCTCATTTCCTAAATCAGACTTTCTTAATGTCTTTGTCCTAGGTAGGTATTTTTCCCCTAGGGCTTTTTTTTTTCCTGTTCTTTATTCAAAGTGAAGGTTGTGAGCTCTGACAAAGCTAAGAAAAGCCTAACTAGATTATGTCTCACTGTCATGCCATCCCTCAGTTCTAGGCATTATAGGTATTACTACTGCCATTCTACAAATGAGGAGAGTGCCCCTGGTCAGTGCTTGGGGGACAGGATTTAGAACACAGGTCTTTGCTCACTAGGTGTCCAGTATTCTTTCTATTACATCATGCTGCCTTCATGGTATGGATAAAGCAAAGCAGAACCAAACAAATTACTAGGCAGTAAATATACAGTTAAGAGGCAGCTGGTAGTTAGTGGGTAGAACGCTGGGCCTGGAGTCAGGAAGACCTGAATTCATATCTGGTCTTAGGCACTTACTAGCCAGCTGTGTGACCCTGGTCAAATCACTTTACCTCTGTTTACCTCAGTTTCCTCTACTGTAAAATGAGGATGATAGCAGCACTTCTATCCCAGAGCTGTTGTGAAGACCAAATGAGGTCATAATGGGGAAGTGCCCGCACATGTAGGCCCAGCATAAATTCTGGCTGTTGTTACTGTTACGATGTAGGGAAATAGATTTGTTCTGTCTTCCTTCCAATGCCATCTGAAATTCTGTCTTTGTCTTATCTTTTAGTAATTGTATTCAGTGTATATAGACATGTAGTTCTGGTCCTTTTGCTCTTACTTTACATTGATTCATATAAGTTTTTCCACATTTCCTTCTTCATATTTATCATTTATATGGTAAATTACACTATTAGACTAATATGCTATAATTGATTTTTCTATGTTAAGTACTTTCCATGTTTTTTTTTTTTGCCATTATAAATAAAGTAGCCTTGCATATTGTCATCTAAAAGGTCCCTTTTTTCCTTTTTTAGCATATATTTAAGGAAAATCCTAGCAGTGGAATCACTGCCTCAAAAGACATGATGAGTTTTTTTGATTTTTATTGTGTTGTGTTCCTAAATGTTACACCAATCTGCATTTCTGCCAACAGTGTATTTGAATGCCTCTTTCCCTGCACTTCTTACAACACTGAATTTGATCCACAGCTTTTTTTTGCTACTTTTGCCATTCTGCAGGGTATAATACTGATGATATTAAAGGTTATCATTATTTATATTTCTCTGATTTTTAGTGAATTTGAGAATTTTTCCATCAATTCATGATTTGCATTTTGTCCTTCAAAAGTCATTCATGTCTTTTGACTTCCATTGGGTAGTGTGCTTTAGTTTGGTTTTTTTTGGAGGGGAAAAGGCAAGGCAGTTGGGGTTAAGTGACTTGCCCAAAGTCACACGGCTAGTTAAGCTGCTTTAGTCTTAAAGATCTGGTTCAGTTTCATATAGGTTCTGTGCTTAGTTTTTTTCTTGAAACTGAAGTTCCCACTAGGGATCATTGTGGCTTAGTGTCTTCAGGGAAGGGTTTGACCAGCAAGTTGACCTGCTTTAGGATTAAAAAGTATTTTGGACTTTATGCTTTACAAAGAGAAGGCTCTTGATTTCAGCTTTATGAAATGTCAGAATCAAAGAAGCTTCTCTCTCTTTAGAAGAACAGGATTGAGCTTGGAAAATGGACTTTGGCATGGTGAGAGGTCTTGAATGGAATGTTTTATTTCATTTTAGCAAGGCTGTGTTCTGTATATTTGACTGGATGTGATGTGGAAAAATTAATTCAAAAAGACTCCATTATCAACAAGCACTATTTTTTTGTATCTTTTTTTCCCTTTAATAGCCAAATTTCATATAAAAGCATTCTGTCACTCACCACCACCTTTATTTCCTCTAAGTCCCTGCGTTCTTGGCTTTTGACTTCCTGACTCCACTAAAACTGTTATCTTTAAAGTCGCCAATCATATCATTTTTTTAAACTTGGAACAAATTATATATGCTTTTTTCAGTCAGCAATAATCTTTCTCTCCCTAAGACATTCCTGCCCTCCCATTGAAAAGGAAATAAAAACATGTATAGTCAAGGAAAACAAATTTCTGCATCAGCCATGTCTACTATATGTCTCATTCTCTTCTCCTTATCATGAGGAAGTATGTTTCATCATTAGGTCCCTAATGATGAAAGCATTGTCCTTACAATAATGTTATTTTTCTATTAATTGTTTTCCTGGTTCTATTCACTTCACTCTAATCACTTCGTACAGGACTTCCATGATTCTCTGAAACCACCTCCTTCATCATTTCTTAGAGCACAATAGTATTCTATCACATTTATTTTCTGTAACTTGATCTGTAACTTGATCAGCCATTCCTCAATGTATGAGCACCTCCTCATATTCCCTTACTTTGCAATCTCAAAAAGAGCTATAAATATTTTCATACATCTAAATATTTCATACATCTAAATATTTTCATACATCTTTAGAATTTGTTTTGCATTAGACCAATCCCTATCTTTATCTGCCCTCCCTCCAATTCTCCCTTCTACCTTTTCTCTCCTATTTTCTATTGAGTACAATGTATTTTCATATCTAGCTCTGTGTGTGTGTGTGTGTATGTGTGTGTAAAGTTCCTTACTTTGACCAGTTGAGATGAGAGTGAGGTTCTACTGTTACCTATTCCCCCCAAACCCTCCTTATTTGTATAGATATATAACTACATATATGTGTATGTGGGTATATATGTATACATATTTGTGTATACATATACACACATACATACACACACCATATATATATATATATACTTGTGGATTCAGCCACTGTCAGCCACCTGAGAATCTCTGCTGGTTTAGACTTACAGAACTGCAGACTCCCATTTGGCCTAGGATTCCTGCTCTGATTATTCCTTTGCAGACCTCAGACTGGATCTTATACTCTGCCTCGGTTCCTGCTATTGTAGCCATAGAATTTCTGCTTGCTTCTGAACTTGGGACCTGAGTTTAATGGGGTGGAAGTGGGGTGGATGCAGGCCTGTAGGTACAGGTCCTTTTGTCATTCTGCCCTAAATCTGTGACCTAGAACTGGCAGTGGTAAACAAAGCAGCCAGTTCTAACTGTCCCTATTGTAGTGCCCTCATATGGGTCTGGGACCCCTTTTGTCTCATTTTGTAGCCTCTCCCTGTGTAGTAGGATGCTCTGTATTAGACCTTGTCTCCCTGTCTGCAAACCTCTATCTGTCTCTTTATGTTGACCTGGGCTCAAAAAATAATTTGCTGTGACTTTATCTTGGATTTCCCCATCAGGATTAGATCTGGTGCATTTTTGAGACCTATTTGGAAGAGGGTTTGTTGTTTTGGGTTTTGTTTTTTTTTTTTTTTGCAAGGGGGTAATGCCTTGCTACATTGCTTCCTGCTACACTGCCATCTTGGCTACCCCAGTGATCTCTTAATTGCCAGATCTGATGTTCTTTTCTCAATTTTCATTCTACTTGGCCTTTAGCATTTCCCACTGTTGACTACCTTCTCCTAGATACACTTTCCTTTGAATTTCCTTGAAACTACTCTCTTGGTAGTTCTACTTATCTGACTTCTTCAGCCTTTTTAGCTAGTTCATCATCCATGTGATGTTCCCTAACTGGAGGTGTGCCATAGAATTCTTTCCTATACTCTTTTCTTTTTCTCTCATTCTCTCTGGGTGACTTCATTAGCTCCCATGGATTTAATCATCATCTCTGTGTAGATGACTTCCACCCGGCTCAATATATCTAACCCTGCCCTTTCTTCTGGGTTCTCTAGTCCTACATCAAGTGGTTGTTTCAAACTACATATCCCATAGGCATCTCAAACTCAGTATATCCCAAACTGATCTAATTATCTTTCCTCCAAAATTCACTCCTCTTTTTGACTTACCTATTTCTGTTAAGGACATAACACCATCCTTTCTGTCCCCAAGTTTGTAACCTTGGTGTTATCTTCAACTCCTCATTCTCCCTCACCCTGCATGTCTAATTGGTTGTCAAACCTTATCATTTCTATTTTGGCAACATTTCTCAAATCTCTCCCCATATCTTTGGTCACACAGGCATCACCTTAATTCAGATTTTCATCACCTCTCCTGGACTATTGCAGTAGCTCTTAAATGGTTTCTCTGGCACTGTATAATCCAAGCCATTGTCCACACAGCTGCTAATAGTGTCATTTTTCTATTCAGTAAGTGCCAATAACTCTCTATGGCTTTTGGGATCATATATAAATTAATGTTTGATTTTTAAAGCCCTTCACAAGTTAGCCCCAATCTGTCTTTCCAACTTTCTCAAGCTTTACTTCCCACTCTTGTCAACAGGCAGTCATAACATTGCAAGACTTATGTGAAAAGGGGTGGCTAGGTGATGCAGTGAATAGAGCACTGGCCCTGGAGGCAGAAGGACCTGAGTTCAAATCTGGCCTCAGACGCTTAACACAAAAAACTAGCTGTGTGACCCTGGGCAAGTCACTTAACACCAATCGCCCTGCCCTCTCCCCTCCAAAAAGCAAAAAAAAAAAAAAAAAGACTTATGTGAAAACCAGATTTATTAGAAGAAAAATGAACCTGTATGTGGAACCCAAAGGGATTCCCATTCTTTACAGAAGTTAACATTTTTATAATAGCAAGACAAAGGGAAGAGGGGATACCAGGAAGGGGCATGATGTGGGAGGGGAAATGGTACAGCAAAGGTAGGGATAAAGACAAGACTACTCCCCAGGGGGAGGAACAAGGTGATGGCAAAAGCCTCATTCTTTTTCATTGGGAACTGCTAGACTATGAATATGAGGGTCTGCTTATCAGCAAAGGGGTCTGACCTGGAATGTCAGCTGCACAAGCATTATCGCAGCCTAGCACAGACTGACTGGTGCACAGGGAGTCCAGCTTGGGGTGCAATAACAAATTATGTCAGCTCAGAGGGTGCTTTGTCCTCGACATATTCAGGGCCTCCTGCATGTCCTGGGTGCAGTGTTTCTGGAAGATATGGCAATTCAAAAAGCCATGTTCAGGGGCCCCCTTCATAGCCCTTAACACCCGATGCTTAGCAGTCTGGCCATACTGGCTTTCTTGCTGTGCTTCATGCTTCATCTTTAGTTGCCACGCCCTTGTACTCTTTTCTAACCTCCATTGCTTAGAATTCCCGAAGTTAGCTCCATTGCTACCATCTACCTAAAGCTTATTCTGCTCTGTCAGCTGCTGGTGTCCTTCCCTTCAAAGCTGTATGCCATCTCTTTCCCTTTCCTTCTTTCCTTCTCCTCCTCTTCCTCTCTCTCTCCCTCTCTTTCTCTCTCATATATACACACACTTACACATACACTTTGATGGATGTAGATGCTATCTTCCCTGTTAGAGTGTTAGCCCCTTCAAAGGTGGGAGGCTGCTATGTTTCAGTGTATAGTGAATATTATCTCTGTCTGCCTCCTTTTCTCATTTTTGTTTTCTTTAGTGCCATTTCTTCCTCCTTTATCAGCACTTCTGGAATTGTGATGTCAGAGTTCCACTGTCCTAGACAGAGAAGAGTTTGTTGAAATATTGTGGACAGGTCTTTTCCATGTTTCTTCTCTATTCAGTCTTCTTTCTAGTTTAATTCTTGAATGGTTTTGCTTAGTGTATATCTTGCCAAACTCTCTCTCCTGGTTTTATCCTCCATTGTTTGTTTGTTTTTTGGTTTTTTGGTTTTTTTTACTTTATGATGTTCCCTAGCTGTGGGTGTATCTCAAAGCTTTGTCCTATACATCTCTCTTCTCTGTTCATACTCAAACATATCTACAGTTTCTGGCATGTGGAAAGCACTTAAGAAATATTTATTGCTTCTTTACTTGTTGATAGGAATTTATAATATAACCAAGTGGTGCCTTTGGAATAAAGGAAATTATCAAGGAATTGTACGGCAGAGAGAAGATGAGTTGATTATTTGGCAATAATGAAGATGACATCAGAAAACCAGAATGCTTCACTTAGGTACCCTTAATGTTACGGAGCAAATAAGGAAAGCCTCCAGTATGTTGGGTGAAAATACACTTGGGAAAAAATGCATGAGAATATCATAGATTCAAGCTCTAGGCTTCCCTGGGCTGTGCTCTGAGGCTTTCAAGTCAGACAGACCCCTTTCCTTCTGGCATTCAGGTAGATAGAGTTCTGGGCCTGGAGTCAGAAAGACCTGAATTCAAATATGGCCTTAGAGACTTAATAACTGTGACTCTGAGCAAGTTGCTTAATCTCTCTCTGCCTCAGTTTCCTTGATTGTAAAATGGGGATAATAATTGCACCTACCTCACAGGGCTTTTGTGAGGAGCACTTAACACAGTGCCTGACACAGAATAGGTGCTTAACAGGTGCTTAACAGATGCTTAATTCCCTCTTTCCCAATCTCTTCCCATGAACTTTGGTTGGCAGAAATTACTGTTTTGCCTTGGATTACCTTGATCATTTCTGGTTCAGTGCTGTTTTTTTATCCTTGCTTGGAAGAGTTGTGAGAGCAAACTGCATCCTCTCATTGGAGAGTCTTCCAATACTAATACTGTAAAGGAAAACATCTTTGGAAGACTTAAGAACTATAATCAATGCAGTGAACAATCATAAATCTGGAGGACTAGCCATGAAGCATGCTACCTACTTTTCAGTGGTGATAAACTAAAGGTACAGAATGAGACATCGATTTTTGGAATTTGTTTGCTTAACTGTACATATTTGTTACAAGGTTTTTTGGTAGGATTTTTTCCAGTTTATTGGAGAGAAGTGGGGTTAGTAATACAATTGTCAAAAAGAAAGAAAAGAGAACAAAGGACCATTGGAACTTCTTTTAAACATACACTGAAAAGAACAGAAGGAAGGCCAGAATAAAACAGAGACAAGCAGTTCAGTTTTGAAAATAACAAATTAGGGGGCAGCTAGGTGGCCCAGTGAGGAAGAGCGCTGGCCCCAAAGTCAGGAGGACCCGGGATCCATTCCAGGGATCAGTTCTGCCTCAGATACTTAACACAAAAAAAAACTGGCTGTGTAACCTTGGGCAAGTTACTTAACCCCAATTGCTTTAAAGAAAAGAAATTAAATTTATTATATACCTAAAAGGAAAAGCAAGCAACATAGTAAGAATCACAGTATTATGATCTTCTTTTTCTGTTATACTTTATACATAGAACTGCTTGTTTTATTTGGTATTTGTTAAACATAAAATTTTTTTTAAATTTTCTTTCAAGTTTTTTTGAATCAGTCAGTCCCTTTTGTCATTTCTCAAGATGCAGTAATATTCCATTAAATTCATATGCAATAATTTGATTAGCCCTTCCCTAGTTGATGGATACTGTCAGAAATACCCAAGAATTTTACCTAGCCATGAGTGAATTTAGGAAAAAAAGGTTTTTATTTCATGTCATTTTAGATGGGTAACTTGACCTCTTACCCCTAGTGAAAAGGCTCAAGTACAAATTTAAACTAATTACATACCTTTTTATAATTCATCCAGATTCGAATTTCTCTCCTTGAATCCCATTGGTTAACCATATCTTCTCATTCCCACATTTCAATTCCCCTCTCCCTTCTCATCATCATATATACTTTATTCTTTATACTAGGAAATGCCAAGCAGACTATTTTTAGTTTCTTCCCCAATTGTCTGCATCAGAGAGCATGAGAAAAGGTTTCTCCCAATTCTTAATAGATTTGACAAAAGCATTAGTTTTAAGATTCTAGCCCAGGATATCAATAATAAAAGTTCTGTTATACCGAGTCTGGGTTAAGAGGCCTAGTCTTTGTGAATGACACTAGGCCTGGCAGTCCCATTTGATATACAGGAAGAGGCCTTCTTCAGTATTCAGGCACTAGCCTCCCCCATTCTTCTATACAAGCAGTTTTTATCTCTGACATTAGCCTTCAGTGGCCAATGTTTTCTGTGGAAACAAAATTCAATCATATCTTATAATATTTCCTTAGTTTTTAGTTCTTTGCGATATCAAAAAATTTCACTGTGAATATTTTTGTATATAGATCCTTTTCTTTTTGATCCCTGTGGTGTATGGGCTTAATACTAGTATTACTGGTTCAAAGGATTTATATAGTTTAGTGACTTTATGAATATAGTTCCAAATTGCTGTCCAGAATAGCTGGGTCATTTCATATTTCTATCAACAACCCACAAGTGCACTAGTATTCTTACAACCCTTCTGACAATTGTCATTTTATGTTTTTTGTTATCTTTATCAATTTGGGTGTAAGGTATGGGAACCTGTGAATTGTTTTAATTTGCATTTCTCTAATTCTTAGTGATTTGGGGCATTTTATCATATGCCTGGTGAAAGCATAGGTTTCTTCCTTTCAGAACTTCATTTTTGTATCCACTATACATATATCTACTGGAGAATTGGTTTTGTTCTTATTTATTCGAGTCAGTTCCATACATACATACATACATACATATATATGCTGCAAAGATTTTTTTCCCCAAGTTTCTTTCTGATTATAACTACATTTTTATGAATAATTCTATTTTTCTACTCTACTTTTATATATAGAATACTAATTTTACTTGGTGTTTAAGTCAGGATTTAAAAAAAAATTTTTAATAATGGCAGTTGTATTGATTTTGTTCACAGAATTTTTTTTTTAATTTTAGTAATTAAAGTTGCCCATTTTATTCACAAACTCTATCACTAGTTTCATATGGTATCTCATTTCTTACTCCTCTAATTTGTTCATGGTTAGGTTTTTGTTTTTAGGAGGAGAGGAGTACAGTGTCCCAATTTGGAATGGATAAAGTTATGGTGTATAAATGTGATGAAATACTGTAGTGCTGTAAGAAATGATGGAGGATGGTATCAGAGAAGCCTGGGAAGACTTCCTTGAACCAATGCGGAGTTAAATGAGTAGAACCAGGAGAACAATTTATACAGTGACAACAATATTATAAAGACAGCTTTGAAAAACTAGGAACTCTGATCAGCTTAACCAATTCAAGTTCCAGAGGACTCATTTAAAAAATGCTCTTTACCTCCATCTAGGGAGGTGAAAGGCTTAGTGCAGAATGAGATATCTTGTTTTGGACATAGCTAATGTGGAAATTTGTTCCACTTGACTATATGTGTTTGTAACAAGGGTTTTCTTTTTCTTTCTCATAGGGGAAGGGAGGAAAGGCAGATTTTTTTTTTTTAAAGCAATTGGGGTTAAGTAACTTGCTCAAGGTTACACAGCCAGTCATTATTTATATGTGGGTGCTCATTTTCTGAAGCCGAGACCTATCTCGGGTCCTCCCGACTCTGGGGCCAGTGCTCTTACTCACTGCGCCACCTAGCCATCCCTAGAAAGGCAGATTTTTGATGATTAAAAAAAATTGAATTATAAAATTGTATTTCACTCTATCCTATCATCTTGTACTTTCCCCTCATTTTATCTTTGCAGAGCAAACTATTCTTGGTTGTAATCCCGACCACACACTTTTTTTTTTTTGCCTTTTGGAATAATTTTTTCCTGCAGCTCCTCATTTTTTATCATTTTAGCTGCCAAGAGTGCTGTGTGGTCCTAACAAGCTCCTTTGTACTTGAACTCTTTCTCTATGCTGCTTGCAATAATTTTCCTTTAACTTGAAAGTTCTGGATTTTGGCTATCTCATTCCTTTTGAAGTTTCTTTTAGAAGTGATTAGTGAACGCTTTTATTTTAGCTTTTACCTCTAGTTCTAATTGATATGTCCAATTTTCACTTATGACTTCTTGAAGTAATGTCATATAGGTTTTTGTTTTTTTTCCTCTTCTTGCATGTTTATTTAAACAAATGCTTTATTAACTCCTGTTTTACATCATTAATTTCCACCAGATTTTGAGTTACAAAATTTTTTCCCCGTTTTTCCCCTACCTACCCTCCCAGAATAGCAGTCCCACAAGATATCGCTTCCTCCAGTCTGCTTTCTCCCATATCTTCTCCCTTACCCCCTTCGACTTTTCCATTAGAGCAAGGTAAATCTCTGTGCCCCAATGCCTGCACATCTTATCTCCCAATTACATGCAAAAGAGTATTAATAATAGTATTTATATATATTTGAAACATTTAATTTTAAGACCTCGAATTTCAGATCCATTCCCTTCCTCCTTGTCACCCATTCCCTCTGGGAAGATAAGTAATTCAGTATATGTTGTACATGTCTAGCTATGCAAAACATTACCATAGTAGATACATTGTACAAGGCTGCTTATAATTCCCTCCCACTCATCCCACCCCCCACCTGGTCCATTCCCTACATGATCCTGTCCCTCTTCTATAGTGGGTACTTCCAACATCCCCTCCCCCCAAGGATGCCCTCCCATCCATCATCCCTCCTCTCATCCCCCTTCCCCCTATTCTGCTGCAGGTTGAGATATCCCATTTAGTATGTATGTCATTCTCTCCCTGAACCAAATTCATTGAGAATGTGGTTTTGCCTTTTTGCCTTCCTATTCTTCCCCTCCTCTGCAGCCACTTCCCCTTGCTTCTTCTACATGAGATAGTTTACCCTACCCTGTCTCTCCCCATCTCCTCTTGCCACTTTCCTCTCTCACCTCATAATTTCACCCTTTAGGTATCATCCCTTCCCAACAAATTCAACATATGCCCTCTATCCATGTATAACTGTAAACATATATACACACATTCACATATGTATTCATGTGACCATATACCCTTCTTCCATTATTTTCATACTGAGAAAAGTTTCATCAGTCACAGTTCTTGTTTTTCCATGTAGGAATGTAAATAGGTTAACATTGATAAGTTCCTTTTGATTTCTTTTCCCTGATTACCTTCTCAGGTATCTCTTGCTTCTTGTGTCTGGATGTCAAATTTTCTATTCAACTAAATTTTCTATTTTTCCTCAAGAATGCTTGAAAGTCCTCTATTCCACTGAATGACCATATTTTCCCCTGAAACAAAATACTCAGTTTTGCTGGGTAGGTGACCCTCAGCTTCAATCCCAGCTCTTTTGCCCTCTGGAATATCATATTCCATGCCCTTCCATCCCTCAGTGTAGAAGCTGCCAGGTCCTGAGCTATTCTGATTGTGTTTCCACAATATTGAAATTGTTTCTTCCTGGCTGCTTGGAGTATTTTCTCCTTGATCTGGGGATTCTGGAACCTGGCTATAATATGCCTGGGAGTTTTCTTTTGGGGATCTTTTTCAGGAGGTGATCAGTGGATTCTTTCAACCTCTATTTTGCCCTCTGGGTCTAAAACATCAGGGCAGTTTTCCTTGAGAATTTCTTGAAGGGTGATTTCTAGGTTCTTTCTTTGATCATGGCTTTCGGGTAGTCCAATAATTTTTAAATTGTCTCTCCTGGATCTATTTTCCAGGTGAGTGGTTTTTCCCATGAGATATTTCACACTGCCTTCTAATCTTTCATTTGTTTGGATCTGCTTAACAGCATCTTGATTTCTCATAAAGTCATTAGCTTCCATTTGCTCCACTCTAACTCTGAAGGAATAAATCTCCTCAGTGAACTTTTGAGATTCTTTTTCCATCTGGCAAATTCGACTTTTTAAGGCATTCTTCTCCTCATTGCCCTTTTGGACCTCCTTTGCCATTTGAGTTAGTCTATTTTTTAAGGTGTTTTCCTCAGTCAGGCTGTTGACCCTCATTTCATACTTTTCCTGCATCCTTCTCATTTCTCTTCCAAATTTTTCCTCCACTTCTCTTATTTGATTTTTAAAGTCCTTCTTAAGGTCCTCTATGGCCTGTAACTCACTCATGTTTTCCTTTGGGGCTTTTGGAGCAGGATTTCTGACCTCACAGTCCTCTGACTGTTCCATGCTTTGATCCTCTTTGCCCCCAAAATAGGAGTCTAATGTTTCATTTTTCTGTTTATTTTGTTTCCTTTGCCTTGGCATGATGCCACTTAATTACTTGACTTTTGGGCTTGTTGCCACAGTAGAACTCTGCCACCAGACAGGGGAGCTTCGTCCCGAACATGTGGGGGGGCAACTTCCATTTCTGGCAAGCTGGAAACCCGCCCCACGACCTCCCCCCCAGATCACAATCCAGATCCAGGGAGGTTAAAGCAAGAGCGATTACCCCCCAAGACTGATCGCTGGATCTCCCTACAGTTCGCAGGCCAGGAGCTGGAGCCACCACTGAAAACTGCAAAATGGCATGTCTCCTCAGTGGCTTCTAGCCCCCAGGGGAGGAAGCCGACGCATTCCCCAAATACTGGTCCCAAAATCCATAGGGCACTAACCTCTCACTTTGTCCTAGGCATGTCTGTGTTGACCATTCTGGAATCGCCACAGCTGCTGGTGTTCTGGGTTCCCTCCAGCTGGCTGCTGGCCCTGCTGCCCTGGGGCTA
>WOXC01008782.1:0-126261 GCA_011680675.1 Gymnobelideus leadbeateri | reverse complement strand
ATATTCCTTTGGTGTCTAGGAAAAGTCTAAACATAGCTTCATGTGAAGAATTGTGAGAAGACTATAGGAGCAGTTGCTCTCAAGGTCTGTTACACAGAGATGCATCTCAAAGACTAAGAAAAATACTTAGGACATCAACCAATAGGAAGGGAGTATTTAAAGGGATTGAGATAAACATAAATCACTTGGTTAAAAGCACTTGGTGCTTTTAAAAAATAAGATCATAGATTTAGAGCCACAAGGGACGTCAGATACCACCTAATATAACCCCCTCATTTTACAGATAAGGAAATTCAGGTCTGGAAAAGTTATTTACCCAACAGGACCCAGGTAAATAGTAGAGTCAGGATTGAAATATTGCTTGAAAATTATTTTTCTTTTTTCACTTGTATTCTGAAATTAGCCAATACTAAATGAAAATGATTATTCCTGGGGTAGCTAGGTGGCGCAGTGAATAGAGCACTGGCTCTGGAGTCAGGAGGACCTGAGTTCAAATCCAGCCTCAGACACTTGACACACTTACTAGACATGTGACCGTGGGCAAGTCACTTAACCCCAATTGCCCTTCCCCTCCCCACCTCCAAAAAGCAAAAAAAAAAAAAAAAAAAAAGTTAAAATTGTTAAAAAAAAAAGGAAAGAATCATTCTTTCATACAAAATAGAGCAGATAATGAGTATTGTACATGAAGTTGTCAATCTCCTTTACTTACAACTTGCTTTTTAGGCATATGATAAATTTAATACATATTACTTTCAAAGATGTCCACTTGTGTGTTTTTCCATCAGAATTTCCTTCTGTGAATTTTTAAAATGCTCCAATGACCTTTGTTCTTTTTTCCCCTATAATACTTTTGCCAACTTCCTTTACTCCCTAATGTTCCTACTCATTGAAACAAAACAAAACAAAACAAAGTCCTTGTAACAAATAGGCATAGGAAAGCAAAATAATTTCAAACATTGGCCATGTCTGAAAATGTAGGCCTCATTCTGCACCTGGAGACCAGAGGATGCAGACTTCATCATCAGTTATCTGGAGGATCATTTCATTGACCACATTTTTTAACTCTTTCAAAGTTTCCCATTTCATACCAGCTCTACTGGTAGTTCAGTTTTTTTGGCTTCTTTGGATTTTATTATGCTTTCTATCCTTCCAGGAAACTCATTATTGGGACATCTCATTGAAGATTGAATCAGCCTTGGTAATCATATCTCATCAATACCTTCTGCCCCTCTGATTGGACCCTCTGACTAGAAGGGAGAGCCATAGGTTCCAGGCCCTCTATTTAATCAGGGATCCCAGCAGAATCTTCTCCCCATTTCCCACCAACTATACCGCTTTTGGTCCTCTTTAGCTTTCTGCATCACTCCTCGGTATAGAATATCTTCTCCCCTTCTCCCACTTCCTTTCCAGCTTCCTTTTGAGTTTTGCCTTCTGCCACTGGTTTGTAAGGTCTTTGAGGGCAAAGACTGTCTTTTTCTTTATATGTTTCCCTAGCACTTAGGACAGTGCCTGGCACATATCAGATGCTTAATAAATGTTTATTGATCGACTGAAAATTGTTTTCTTTACAAGATTGTTATTATATAAATAGTTCTCCTGGTTCTCTTCATGTCACTTTGTATCAGTCATACAAGTCATTCAAGGTTTCCTGAACCAGTCCCTTTCATTATTTCTTATGGCCTAATATTATTCCATCTTTCTTTCCTTCCTTTCTTCCCTCCTCCTTCTCTTCTGCCTCCTCCTCTCCCTCTGTCCATATGGGGAGTCAAACCCTTACATGTGGGTGGTCTGTTGAAAGGAATATAAATTTTAATCATCTTTACTTCACAAGATATCTTGGGGTTTGGGGGCTAGATTTTTTTTCCTTTCCTACTTTTATTTTTTTTCTATCATTGGTGGTGGTGTTTTTTTTATAAAAAAACTGTGACAAACTCTTTTGTCTCATGCAGTTTTAATTTAGGATTTCTTAAAATATAGCTCTGAAAAACCAGGCTTTGATAAAGCCCATTGGAACTTGACTACACCTTCAAATACAAATCACTCTGGTTCTCAGTGACTGGCCAATAATAAGTCTCAGTCCAAGCCTCATTTGTTCATTGTTTGGGTTTTGATGGCTCAGAATGAGTGTAAATAACAATTGTTTCTGTTCTGGCCAGAAACTCAGAGGGCCTTCCCCTCCTGGAATGGTTCTTTTGAAAACGCAAACTAGGCTTCCTTTGCCTCAATTCTTACCTACCCTTTAATCACCAAATGGGTGTTGTCTCAGACAAACCAAGACCTGGAAAAGATCTTAGCTTAAAACAGCCAAGGTCTTCCACTGCATCCAGAGTCATCACCAGTAGTCCTGATCTATGTCTTGCCACTGGACTCTGAATGACTGGAGGAGAGAGTGAGGCTGATGACTTTGCACAGTCCTCCCTCACTTAAATCCAATGCACTTGGAAGTCGACATCACTCTCCTGATGTCAGTGGTTCTCTTCTAGAATGAAGAATGAACAACAACAATTATCCCATTATATTCATACAAGAAAGGCAGCAGTATACAGTAGATAGAAGAGTGAACTCAGAACCAGGCAGACCTTGGTTCAAATCCTACTTTTGACATAAAATGGCTATGTGACCTTAGGCAAGTCACTCTTTCAGTGCCCCTCAAAATTATAGAGACTATAAATTGTAGAGAAGGTACTTGATGGAGTCCTAATAGAGCTGCCTCTACCCCTAATATTCTAATTTTATTATAGGCCCCACTATACCTACCTTAACCACCCCCCCACCAATGTCCTAACTTCTTCATATATGCCTCATTGCTCACTGGAGCAAGAGGTGTGTTCATGAACTCTTAGTTCCCACAGAAACAGGAAGCATGTCCATGTGATGAGATCCCACACCCATTCCCACAGAAGCAGGTGTGTACAATCACATCATCCATTTAACCCAAGACAACACCATAATACCTAACCATCCATCTTGACCAGACAGGACCACGGTAACTAGCCAATCAGAAGACAGTACCACTAGGATGTAGAGCAGAATGCTTGACCACCAAACTGTAGAAGGGGTCCATCCTAAGTAGGCAATTGTGCAGTAATAGTAAAGAACTGACCTAGAGTTTACTTATGACATAGAGAGGCTTATTAAAATATCATTACCATATATACATACCCCCTAACTATATGCATTATGGGTAACCACATGTACAGTTCCATTGAGTCTGGGACCCCTCCTCCATTATCTAATCTGTAATAAACTCCTCCTGCCTTTTTAATATTAATCATATTCCTATGTTCTATATAAATTTTGATTGTGTAATCAGCATCATATTCCCTATAAAATTGTGTGTCCTGCCTTGCTGAAGTTGCTAAAATTCCTCTAAGGGACTTAGCCACTCACCAGAGCATGAATAATATATATTATTATATGTTATATTTATATTATTTGTATATTATTATATATAAAATGTATTATATAATATACACACACATATATATACATATACATGCATATAAATCTATAATAAATCTTCCCAATTGGCTTAGAGTTGACCTTGAGTCTTTGTAATTCTTTATAGATGTCCCACCACAATTCTAACTGCACCTCATCAGTACTGACTTCCATTAGTAGGGAAAATGTTCTCATTTAGGAGTCTTCTTTATTAATGAAATTACAGATCCACTACCTATCCATATCATGTGGAATAGGTATTAAATTTTTTTTCTTGTTGGCTCCAGAGATCATAAATGTTAACTGATCAGTAAAAATTATAGGAAATCATTTCAATTTAATATAAAGAGCAACATCATAACAATTTTAGGGCTGTCCCAAAATGGAATAGGTTTCAAAGGAGGCAGCAAATTTTCCATCACTGAAAGTAAGTGGAGTGTAGATAACTACTTGTTAGAGACATTTTAGATAAAATTCATATTTTGGACAAGGATTGCATTAGATGTCCTTTGAGACACCTTCTATGACTAGAATTCTATGAAGAGGGCTATATGCCTTTCAGTCTTGTTATAGGGTCAGTTGTATATTTCAATGTGAGTGTTAATTTTGGGTTTTTTTTAGGGGTTGGGTAGGTTTTTTTTTTAAATAATCATATTTCTTAGTGCTTGGTTCCCTTGTTGGCAGTTATATTGAAGTCATTGTATGAATAGGTAAAAGATCAAAAATTGGCAATAGGAAAAACAACTAAAGAAAATTTGTAGATAAGTTTTGTTTATTTTCTTTTTTTTCAAGGGCAATTGGGGTTAAGTAACTTGCCCAAGGTCACACAGATAGGTTTTTGTTTGTGTGTGTTAAGTGTCTGAGGCCAAATCCGAACTCAGGTCCTTCTGACTCCAGGGCCGGTGCTCTACTCACTGCGCCACCTAGCCACCCCTAGTTTTGTTTATTTTCAATACATTCAATTATACTATTGAACAAACAGCTATTGAACACTCATAATAAAGAATTAAATTAAATTCAACAAATATTTCTTTTTCTCTCTTTTTTTGTCTTTATTAATTTGTTTGTTTATTTTTAGTTTATAAGGTTCAATTCCATAGTTCCTTGAGTTTCAAATTTTCCTTCCCTCCCTCCCCCCAGCCCCTACGACAGCATATAATCCAGTATAGGATCTGCAAATACTTTCACATTAGACATTAATCAAGTTACAAAGGCTGATTGTACTAGATGGAATGAAAAATGGTAAAGAGGAAATAAAACCAAACAATAAAAAGAAAAAGATCAAGTAGTTTGCTTCAATCAGGATTCAAACTCAGTTCTTTCTAGTTCTTTCTCTGGATGTAGACATCTCTCTGCATCATGAGTCTTTTGGGATTGACTTATATCACTGCATTACTGAGAAGAGTCCAGTGTGTCATAGTTGGTCATCACACATATGTTGTGTCTGTGATTGTATACAAATTTCTCCTGGTTCTACTCTTCTCACTCAGCATCAGTTTGTATAAGCCTCTCCAGGTAAATATGACGTCTATCTGCTCCTCGTTTCTTATAGCACAATAGTATTCCATTATATGCATATACCACAACTTGCTCAGCCATTCCCCAATTGATGGGCACCCCCTTAATTTCCAATTCTTTGCAACCACAAAAAGAGCTGCTATAAATATTTTTGTCCCAAGTTATGTGCATGTGTGCATGAATGTGCGTGTGTGCGTGTCTATGTGTGAGTCTTCAATAAACATTTCTTAAGGCTCTCCTATGAATCAGGCACTGGTATCAAGCACTGGGGCTACAAAGTTAAAAATTAAATAATCTCTGCTTCAAAGAACTTTCCTCCTTTTGGGAATGGGTTGTAATATGTATAAAGATAATTATAATATAAAGTTAGGAGTAAAGAAGACAAAAGGAGAACTAATACACTCTGGGAAAATTGAGGAGGAAGAATACTAACAAGGTAGGGTGAATAAGAAGAAATATTTTGAGGAAAAGTAACCTGAACTGACCCTTGGAAGATGAAGATTCTGAAAAGCAGAGATCAGGATAAAATACATTCCATGCATGGGGGATAGCTTGTGTGATTGTAGGGAGGTGGAAAAGAGAAGGTCAAGTTTGGAGAACAATATATTGTCCAATTTGGCTGTAAAGTAGGTGCGAAGTGGAAAATAATGTAAAATAGACTGGGAAGGTAAGTGGGAGGGAAATGCTTTAAATACCAGGTTGAGGATTTTTATCCGAAGATTTTTGAGTATGGTCATGGCATTGTCAAATTTGTGCCTTCGGAAGATAATTTTGGCAACTATATGAAGAATGGATTATAATGGAAAAAACTAAAAGCAGAAAAAGCATTTAGGAGACTATTAAAAAAGACAAGAGGTGATAAGGGCCTGAACTGGAGTGGTAGCAATGTGAGTGGACAAATGGTGGATGCTGGAGATTCTGTGGCAGTAAAATCTATAGGAATTGACTGGGTGGCATCCACCCATTTAATTGGATGGCATTTAGCATCCAGTTGATCCAATGAGGGTGGTCAGAGAGAGGCAAGAAACAAAGACATGTAAAATCATGAACCCAAGTGATTGAGAAGGTAGTGGTTAACAGTTAAGTATGGAGGAGTAGGGTTAATGAGGGGATCCAGCAAGGGTTAAGAGAAAAAAAGATAAGTTCCATTTTTGCTTCTCCCCTCTCCCCTTTAGGGATAGACTGGAATTGTCTTCACATAATCTGCAGATGGGAAGAGAGATTCAAGTCAGGGTCTCTTATCTAAAGGTCCATTGAGTCATCACTTTTCTTGCTCAGTGGCCAATAAGGGGATTGCTTTATGATCCAGAAAGTTCCATAGTCCTTCTATTACTGAGACAAATTTGGCTAGATGCAGACATTCAGAGCCATTCTTATACTTCATGATCTCTGTGACACTGAAAAATAATCTCACAAAATTATTGTTAAATTATTTACTAGGAAAGGTCCTTTTTATATTTTAATTTGCATAAAGATATCTGAAAGCATACTGAGGGACCCAAATGGGGTCACTGCCTTCCGCCCCCTCCCAACCACTGAACAACAATACTTTGGATTATTTTCCAGGATATCCTGGTCCTGCCTGAAAGGGCAATCTTGTAAGTACTTAATCATATTTCCAGGAAGACAATGCCCCGTACTAAATTGTCTTTCCCCCTCGCCAAGGATCAAGCTACCTTCTTTGAGGAAACTAGGTGAAAATTTGTGTCAGAATTCTATTTTTCCTGGGGATAGAGTTTAGATTGGTGACCAGATAAGGAGGGGGTGGAAAAGGGGGCTCCTGACTGACAAATTTAAGAGCAGTATTCTTTCTTTACATCTTAACCAGATCAGACTAAGAGAAAGAGGTCTTGGATTACTTCTGTTAGTAAAAGTATCTTTTTAGTTCATCTTTTTTTTTTCTTTTTGGAGGGCAATTGGGGTTAAGTAACTTGCCCAAGGTTACACAGCTACGTTTTTGTTTGTGTGTGTTAAGTGTCTGAGGCCATATCCGAACTCAGGTCCTTCTGACTCCAGGGCCGGTGCTCTACTCACTGCGCCACCTAGCCTCCCATTTAGTTCATCTTTAACAAGGTAGAAAGGAGAAACCTTGGAGGGAGTGACTGAAGAAAGATTGATTTTAGGGGCATTTTGAGTTACTATTCTGAGACTGATTACCTTCTGAACCCTTGCTTAATCTTGACTGTGGAAATTTTCTATTCTTTGTCAATTTTTGCTTGAGAATATTATAAATTGTAACTCCAAAATTGTTTGTATTGTATTTTCTTTTTTAAAATATATTTTCTCCAGTTTCAAGCATATACTTTCTCTTCCTTTTACATATAACCCTTATAGTTTTTAGTTATGCCTCCAACCTTACTAAACTGTGTATTCCTTTTGACCCAACTATAATTCATAAGACTATACCACAAAGAGATCAAAGAAAGAGGAAAAGGAGCCATATTTACAAAATATGTATAGTAGTTCTTTTTGAAGTAGCCCCACACTGGAAATAAGGGGGTCCTACCTATTAAGGAATGGTTAAAAAATTTTGGTATGTGAGTATAATGGAATATCATTGTTTTTTGTTTTAAATTTTTAAAAATTTTCCACTTAATAGTATTTTATTTTTTCCCAATTACATTTAAAGATAGTTTTCAGCATTCAATTTTGTAAGATATTGAGTTCCAAATTTTTTTCTCCTTTCCATTCCCTCCCCCCACCCCAAGGCAGCAAGAGATCCGATATAGGCTATACATGTACAATTATATTAAACATATTTCCACCTTAATCATGTTATGAGGGAAAAACCATGAGAAAGAAAAAAGAAGACAAAATAGTATGCTTCGATCTGCATTCAGATTCCATAATTCTTTCTCTGGATGTGGATAGCATTTTCTATTATTAGTCTTTTGGAATTATCTAAGATCATTGTATTGCTGAGAAGAGCTAAATCTATAAAAGTTAATTATCAAACAATGTTGATGTTACTGTGTACAATGTTCTTCTGGTTCTGCTCACTTCACTCAGCATCAGTTCCTGTAAATCTTTCCAGGTTTTTCTGAAACCTACCTGCTTATCATTTCTTTCTTTCTTTTTCTTTTTTTCCTACCAAAACTTAAATGCACAATAAGAAAAGAAAAAGAAACATATTATAAATTTAAATACTGAAACTTAAATACAAAATAAAAGAAAAAAAACATGCCATACACAGCAGAAAGTAAAAGAGGATTCAAACTATATAGCAATAAATTTCCATTTTAAGAAAACCTATATAATAAACACTATGCATTGTATTGAGAACTGTCCATCTTTTTTGTAATGGTTTTCTTTTTCTTTTTTTTATTAATAATAGTATTTATATATATTTGAAACATTTAATGTTAAGACCTCGGATTTCAGATCCATTTCCTTCCTCCCTTGTCACCCATTCCCTCTGGGAAGATAAGTAATTCAGTATTTGTTGTACATGTCTAGCTATGCAAAACATTATCATAGTAGATATATTGTACAAGGCTACTTATAATTCCCTCCCACTCATCCCACCCCCCCACCTGGTCCATTCCCTACATGATCCTGTCCCTCTTCTATAGTGGGTACTTCCAACCTCCCCTCCCCCCAAGGATGCCCTCCCATCCATCATCCCTCCTCTCATCCCCCTTCCCCTATTCTGCTGCAGGTTGAGATATCCCATTTAGTATGTATGTCATTCTCTCCCTGAACCAAATTCAATGAGAATGTAGTTTTGCCTTTTTTGCCTTCCTATTCTCCCCCTCCCTTGCAACCACTTCCCCTTGCTTCTTCTACATGAGATAGTTTACCCTACCCTGTCTCTCCCCATCTCCTCTTGCCACTTTCCTCTCTCACCTCATAATTTCATCCCTTGAGTATTTTCCCTTCCCAACAAATTCAACCTATGCCCTCAATCCATATATAACTGTAACCATATACACACACATTCACATATGTATTCATATGACCACATACCCTTCTTCCATTATTTTCATAGTGAGAAAGATATCATCAGTCACAGTTATTGTTTTTCCATATAGGAATGTAAATAGTTCAACTTTGATAAGTTCCTTTGATTTCTTTTCCCTGATTACCTTCTCAGGCATCTCTTCCTTCTTGTGTCTGGATGTCAAATTTTCTATTCAGTTCTGGTTTTTTCCTCAAGAATGCTTGAAAGTCCTCTATTCCACTGAATGACCATATTTTCCCCTGAAACAAAATATTCAGTTTTGCTGGGTAGGTGACCCTTGGGTTCATTCCCAGTTCTTTTGCCCTCTGGAATATCATATTCCATGCCCTTCGATCCTCAGTGTAGAAGCTGCCAGGTCCTGGGCTATTCTGATTGTGTTTCCACAATATTGAAATTGTTTCTTCCTGGCTGCTTGTAGTATTTTCTCCTTGATCTGGGGATTCTGGAACCTGGCTATAATATTCCTGGCAGTTTTCTTTTTGGGATCTTTTTCAGGAGGTGATCTGTGGATTCTTTCAACCCCTATTTTGCCCTCTGGATCTAAAACATCAGGGCAATTTTCCTTGAGAATTTCTTGAAGGGTGATTTCTAGGTTCTTTCTTTGATCATGGCTTTCGGGTAGTCCAATAATTTTAAAATTGTCTCTCCTGGATCTATTTTCCAGGTCAGTGGTTTTTCCCATGAGATATTTCACATTGCTTTCTATTATTTCATTTGTTTGGATCTGCTTAACAGCATCTTGATTTCTCATAAAGTCATTAGCTTCCATTTGTTCCAGTCTAACTCTGAAGGAATGAATCTCCTCAGTGAACTTTTGAGATTCTTTTTCCATCTGGCAAATTTGACTTTTTAAGGCATTCTTCTCCTCTTTGCCCCTTTGGGCCTCCTTTGCCATTTGAGTTAGTCTATTTTTTTTTTTTTTAAGCAATTGGGGTTAAGTAACTTGCTCAAGGTTACACGGCTAGTCATTTGATTTATTCGTGGGTGTTCATTTTCTGAGGCCGGATCTGATCTCGGGTCATCCAAACTCCGAGGCCGGTGCTCTTACTCACTGCGCCACCTAGCCGCCCCTTTAGGGCAATTGGGGTTAAGTAACTTGCCCAAGGTTACACGGCTAGGTTTTTGTTTGTGCGGATTAAGTGTCGGAGGCCGGCTCCGAACTCAGGTCCTTCTGATTCCAGGGCCGGCGCTCTATTCACTGCACCACCTAGCCACCCCTGTTAGTCTATATTTTAAGGTGTTGTTTTCCTCAGTCAGGCTGTTGACCCTCATTTCATACTTTTCCTGCATCCTTCTCATTTCTCTTTCCAATTATTCCTCCACTTCTCTTATTTGATTTTTAAAGTCCTTCTTAAGGTCCTCTATGGCCTGCAGCCCACTCATGTTTTCCCCTGGGGCTTTTGGAGCAGGACTTCTGACCTCACAGTCCTTTTCCCGCTCTATGCCCCCAAAATAGGAGTCTAGGGTTGCATTTTTCTGTTTCCTTTGCCTTGGCATGTTGCCACTTAATTACTTGACTTTTGGGCTTGTTGCCACACTATGGCTTTAAGGCCAGATAGAGGAATTTTCGCCCGAACGTGTGGGGGGCAACTTACGTTTCTGGCAAGCTGTAAACCCACCCACGACTTCCACCCTAGATCACAATCTAGATCCAGGGAGGTTAAAGCAAGAGCGATTACCCCCCAAGACTGATCGCTGGATCTCCCTACAATTTGCAGGCCAGGAGCTGGAGCTGCCTCTGAAAACTACAAAATGGCGTGTCTCCTCAGTGGCTTCTAGCCCCCAGGGGAGAGAGCCGACGCATTCCCCAAATACTGGTCCCCAAATCCATAGGACACTAACCTCTTACTTTGTCCTAGGCATGTCTATGTTGATAATTCTGGAGTCACCACAGCTGCTGGTGTTCTGGGGTCTCTCCAGCCAGCCACTGGCCCTGCCACCCTGGGGCTAAAGCCTCGGCTCATGCAGACCTGGGCTCGGCTCACCTCCCCTCGCTCTGCGCGCTGTGTGCTGCTGGCTCCCAGACCGCTGCACTGGTCCTTCCTGCAGGGCTGCTGGGCTGTCCTCAGTGGGAGGTTAGCTTCTCTGTGTCGTTCTGTGGGTGCTGGGGCTCCAGAAGTTGTTCAGAGTCCCCTTTTACATAGTTTGGGGGGAATCTGGGGGCAGAGTGGCTTGGATGAGCTGTTCCTACTCCACCATCTTGGCTCCGCCCCCCCCCACCTCCTGTAATGGTTTTCTTAATTGTGCTTATTTATTACAAGGGCTTTGTCTTTTTTTCTTTTTTCTTTTCAATGGGGATGGGGTAGAATGGAGAGAAAACAATGCTTGTTCACTGAAAAATGCAATAAAGTAGGAAAAATATTGAACCCTATCTTCAAAGAGTTTATAGTTGAGTAGGGGAGGTAAGATATGTGCATAGAGGACTGTAATACTGTAATACAAATTAGAATAGAAGTGCCTTAAAGAGTCAAAAAATGGTGATAGTTGAAAAGAGGGAGAAATCATTTCATGGAGATGTCACCTGAGATGAAAGAATGGGGAGAATTTCAGCAGGTAGAGATGTAGGGGAGTTCATTTTGACAAAAAAAAGATATCTTTAGCACAAGCACAGAGGTGGGAAAGGTCAGAATGAGTTCAAAGAAACATGAGTATTCCAGTTTGGCTGAAGTATATAATATGTAAGGAGAAGAAGCATGAGATAAGTCTGGAAAAGCAAACTGCAGCCAGATTGTGAAGGACATTAAATGCCAGACTAAGGAATTTGTTGTTTAAGCCATCTGAACTTCCAAGTTTTTCATTTTTAAAATGAAATTAGATTAGATGAAAAAAGGTTACTTGTAGATCTAAAATTTCATATATTATTACTTTATTCAGTGGGTCCAATTGTTAACTTTAGTCAGATTTTTATTTTATTTCATAATGGTCAGTATTTGGTTATCTGTTTATATTTTTGACAAGTATCTTAGAACTTCAAGTTACATTTTGGAGAATCAATCAGTACTGATGCACAGTTGATATCTGTAACCAAGGTATAATAGTCTTACTTAAGCTAACAAATGGCCATACTTGTCAAAACTGGAGAATTCTAATTATTAAATTATTTGATAGTTCTTCATATTGGACTGTATTATTATGAACAAACAAATAACTAATGTTTCCTAAATTATTTCCATGTCCAAAGTATGTCCTAAAATATGTCCATCAGAATAACTGAAGATTATTTTCAGTAGTTTCTCTAGTTTCTCTAGGCTCATACTTCTTTAAGTTGAAGCCTGGTTTTTCCTGAATTTATATCGGTGATTATTCTCAAAGAGTCTAAGTCCTGACTTTAGTCTTTGAAATCAACTTAGATTTATGACAAATGAAGCAAAATGTAATAGAAACGAGTGAGCTTATCTACAAAATTCTAATCATTGAATGAAAAACATTTATAGTATTTTCTGCAAAAAGAATCCCCACATGTTTTTCTCCAGTGTTCCCATGACCTTAAGGATCTTATCAATCTTCATATTACCACTGTTCTCCAAGGTCAGATACTTTACTCTCACATAATTGCAGAAAAGTCAAGAAACAAAATATTTCTTTGCTTCTTTCTGAATGACAGATTCTCCAGTTACCTTTCCTTCTCTCATTTAGTCAACTGGGAAGGGAAAATGCATTTGGGGATTTTTTTCTCGTCTTCCTTTGATTGCTTTAGATTGATAGCTTTCACCCACTTTAAATATGTGGGGGGTGGGGGGAACAATCTAACCAAGTCAGAATATAAACAGTGTTAAAATACTTGAACAACAGAGAATTCACAATACAGGAGACAAAAGCTAGATGTTAGCTCACATACACCTTTGATTTTGACAGAATAGTTTCAGAGTTTAGGTGAAGTATAGAAAGAATCCTAGAGCCTAAGATTCTATGGTCAGTCATCTCACAAGTAAATTTCAAGAATGAAATTCTGAAGACATAAAGAGAAATGATTTTGATGAGTAAGAAAATGGGGAGTTGTCTAAATAGAGGGATATTAATTCAAAGGAAATGTGTTGATCACATCTAAGTGATATATAAAATCTAATTTATATATGCTAAAAGGATGGATTGGTTTCTCTGGAGGCCAATCCTTAAAGCATGTACATTCCTTGCCTGGTTTCAGTCCACGGGAATGTGTAGAAATTGTGGAGAACCAATTCCTGGTCATTCACAACTGAGGGGTTTGTACTTTGTGAGAATCAAAAGTCTTCTGAGTGACTGTGTAGCCACAGGTAATGACTCACAGGCTGCTCAGCCAGACTGAGTGAGCAAACAAAAGGGGTGACCCTCCTATAATGCATTATATATGTATATATGTTTTCTGTCTGTGAGCACAGATGTGTAGCATCTGTGAGCACATGGTCACCTCTGTCTCTTCATGTTATTCTTTTTTGATCTATTTCTTTCCTGAACATTCTAAGATGAAAGTGTCCATGTGACCTTATGAGTTTGGGAGATTCAGAGATCCCATAAGAGGTCCCATCAGAGGTCTCACTGTCAGTCAGTTGAATAGCAGCAGAAGTAGTAGCCATTACACTGGTAGTGACTGATAACAGTGGAAATGGTTGAAGATGATTATGGAAAGACAGTCATCCAAGGTGGTGGCAGTCTTGGGAAATATGGAAAGCAATGCTGACTATGGACTTTAAAAAACTACTGATCCTTAAGGTAATCAGAGAGCTAAATCTAAGGGAAACTTCATGAGGACTCTGTGAAAGGAGAAAGGATCTTCTAGTAATCAAGAGATATGCATTACCTCCTTTGCAACATGTGTTTTCTACACATGTGGTTCAATATAACTATACTTTTAAGTTTTTGCCCACTCTCCCTATGGATCCTGTGTTTGGGATATGCCTTAGTTTGTGGTAAAGGTTTGGTGCCCTATGTTTTTATTATATAAATGCAATAAATACCTTTGCTAAATGCTAAAAGTTAATTTAAATCACTGGCTGTCAATGGGATTTGATCCTAGTGGAACCTCATGGATAATTACTAAAAATCTAGTTCCTCAGAATTATGTCTAATAACTACTACCTCTAGTAATAGTCAGCCATCTTCTGGGGACCTAGTCCATCAATGCAAAGGGAAGTTGAGAAAGTGACCCTCTCAATATATATATATAAGATGCAAATAAGGGCAAATAACAGAGAATCAGTGGGATATAAGATAATATAAGAGTGGTGTGGTCCTCTGATATTAATAATGATGATAATAATAGCTAGCACTTATGTAGTGTCTTCTATGTGTCAGGTACTGTTCTAAGTGCTTTACAAATATTTTCTTCTTTGATCCTTACAATGGCCCTATGAGGTAAGTGCAATTATTATTCTCTTTTTACAATTAAGAATAGTGTTAGGAGCAGTAAAGTTCAGAATGAACTGAAGCTGATAAGGAATGCCAAGGACCACAAAAAGGAACGTATATTTGGGTCAAAAGTAAGATCAGTGATAGGATGGGATTCCTTCCTGTTCGGGGTGGGTGGGACAATGATAATGAACTACCAAACTTTTATTTTAGTTCTAACTTCCCTACTAAAGAGTGTCCTTTAGATTGGAAAGGAGAAAACAAAAATGGTCAACATAGAATTGAAAGCCAAGATAAGTGAAGAGATGGTAAGAGATCATCTGATTGTCCCCAGCAAATTCAAGTTACTAGGTCCAGATGATTTGTATACCAAGCTACTAAGAAAAACTTGCAGATGTAATCATTGTTATCATTTGTGATCTTAGAAAAATCAGCAGGCAAAAGAAAGTTTCAGGAGGGGTGTGTGTGTGTGTGTTCAGAGAAGAGATCCAACCATGTATGTGCATAAGACATTTTTTTTGGCAATAAAGTGAGGATTAAATTGGACTGGGGAGAAAGTGGAGGTAGGAAGATATGTTATTAGGTTATGAGAACAGGCTAGGCAATTGTAATGAGGGCCTAGACTAGTATATTGGCAGTGGGAATAAAGTAAAGGTAAAAGACTCTTGGGATCACAGATTTAGAACTCAAAAGGGCCTTCACTTAATATCACATCCAACTCCTTTATTTTTAAAAGGAATAAAATGAATTTTAATGAGGTTATGACTCATCCAAGGTCCCACAGGTAGTAAGCAGCTTTGAGAAGACAGAGAATAAATTTGGGGTATTATAAATAGAATTGCAAGATGAATAGGGTAAGGTAATACAGTGCTAGTAGAGGAAAGTACAAAATTAGGAGATAGATGAAAGTTTGGTTAGCAGGGAATAGGGACCAAATTATGAATGGAATATATGTGTCTTCCATTGCCCTGCTTAGGGCCAGAATCCTTTTCCATTGTACTACATTTCCCCAAAGGTTCTTCATGTTAAAATACCTACTCTACCCATAAACCTTTGCAATCATGTCAGTCTTTCTAGAAACATGACAAAATAAGGTCCTGATTCCACATTCCTCATTTTTTGTGCTTTTAGAGCACAAGAGAAATCACTCCATGTATTATTTGGCCTTCACAATCTACAAATATGAGACTTCAGTTATTGACAGGTGATCCTTACAGAGATCAAAGGCCATGAGACAGATCTCCTTTTGCTGTAGACGGGTAAAAGGAGTGGTTGCTTAGTGAATGATATGGGACAGGTATTTACAACCAAGAATAACCCCAAGGATATAGATAAGAGCCATAGAAATGCCTTCCAGAGCACAGCCAAGAAGGCTACCGAAGCCTGGCCAGTTACCCATCCAGCTAGACACATCTTCTTATTTGGGGTCTCCGTGCAATGTAGTATGTGTGCTTGTATATAGCTAATACCATCTGGAAGGCTACTAGGGGATTCAGGGATATAGGAAAACAATAATAACCTATCATGACTTGAAACTCCTTTGCTAACTAGGACATAATCTATGTGATATTCAGGGGTATGAAACAAAGTGGGATTCCCCCATTGCTATGCATAGATGTTAGTAAAGTTTAGGTCTTTGAAAATTTAGTGAATGAACATGATGCATGTTTTTTCAGTCCAAGGTTCTAAAATTCATTTGTGGCTAGGAGGCTACCCTGTGCATCATCTTTGCCCTGAAGTGACAATTCTTCTTCAGCAGGTGATCTAATTGACTTGTCCTTCAGTGTTCTGTACTGGAAGGTTCAAAAGACTCAAAAAAATATAATTTTTTAAAGAATATTTATGTCATTCTATAGTTCCTGCTAGCTCAGGGTGAAATTTCACTGAGTTTGCATTGTCTTGCAGATTTCCTTTATAGTTTGTCCTCTCAAATAGGCATGTACTTCTGTTGCTATTGATAGACTGAGGGATACAAACTAAGAATGAATCTCCAAGAGTTTTTAATAATTGTTGCAGAACTCTGCTTTCATGCAGGGATGGGCTACCATCCATCCTACCTGCCAACATACAACTTTATTCCGGAATAACAATGTTTAGACACTTGAATAAGTCACTCTTTATATTAAAGTTTCCCATGGTAGTGATGGTGAGCTGTCTTTTCCACTCTTTCATGTTTTCCCACATCATGACTTGACAAATAAAGCAGTTCATGGACTACTGTTGGGCTATAAGGGAAAATTTGTAGCAAACGAATTTTGCTGTTTTAATTATCCTCCTTTTGAACATGTACACCATTCCTTGGTGCAAATGACTAAGGTATGAGGGTAAGACTTTAGGTTTGTGTCTTTGTACTATGCATGCTCAGGGTATAAAAGATTTCATGTCAGTCTCCAAGTATTTTTCCCATTTTCTCAGACCTGATTTTGAAAGATAGCAATATCCTTGACAATTTCCTTGGGAAGGTTTGTCCTGAACTAGGGAAACTAACGAAGGTACTGGAGTAATGATATTTGTTTTCAGAAATGCAACAAAATAAGATAGACCTTGTGGTCCTGCTTCTACGAGATGTTGAGAATAAAAGAGAACTAGAAAGAATGTGACGAATGTGAGTCATTGGTGAGGGAAGGAAATGAGGCCAAATCTAAGTGGCAAACTTTCCAGGGGTTATATCTCTTCAAACAGATTGGTACAAGGTGGTCCTTGGAGTTGGGAATAAAATGAAATACCTTCAATTCCCCCATCTAATTTCCTTTGCCTAGGTTGTATTGTTTTTTTTTTTTTTTAAGGAAAAAAAAGGAAAGAAAGCATCTTTTTGGTTAGAATGCTGCTGGTTGTTGACTGATCGGCAATCCAGTGTTACACCCATTGAGTCATGATATAATGACACAAACTGTATATATGGTAACCATTACTCTTCCAAGGATGGTTCAGAACCTTGGGCAGTCTACCACTGTCCCTCAAATATATAGACAATATTTTCACATGTATGGCTTTCTGTATAACATTAGTCTTATAGCATTTCTTCAATACTTCAAAAGATCTGAGATTTCATTGTTGTGAATAATCCCTTCCCTGAGAAAAATCAAAGCTCCTTCAATATTTTAGGAGATGATTTCATGAGATACTGTGGCTATATCATTTAATCAGCTTAATGTCAAACTTCTGATGATGAACCTCTCTGAACTTAGCAAGTTGGTTCTTGGACAATATACCTTTGCTAGTTCTGTTACTAATGACCTTTTGAGTTTGGTTAGATCATCCATAGCTTATGTTTCTCCATTATAATCTTAGAGAACCCAAGTTGACCTCAAAGCTATGATAAGATGTCAGAGTGTTTGTGAGCTATTCAACTAATCCTATAGAAAGAAGTCAGTGGGAACCTTGGAGACTGTCCTTTTGTGAAAGGAAAGGATCCTGGAATGCTTGTTAAAAGGGAATCAGGTTCAGATCACTAAATCCAGAGTGGAAGAGATGTGTACCATGAGGCATCCAGTGGTAGCAAAGTCTTTTAGAACTTCAAGGGAAAATGTAGTGTTTATTTCCATTGGTTCTTGTCATCATCCTTGATTACAACTATGTCTTCATATCACCAAGCATCCAGAGAAATATTACAGAATTCAGTCAGTCATCCAGATTTTGTTAATATCAAGTATGCTCAAGTTTGGAAGCAATGGAAGTCTGACTTCATTTTTCAGTATTTATTTAGCATTTGTGACAATTTATTTCTCATTGTCCTTGATTAAAGCTATATCTTAATGTTGCTAAGCATCCAGAGAAATACTATAGGATTTAGTCAATCATTCAGATATATTTTCCACTTAATATCAAGTATGTTTAAATTTAGAAGCATTTGGATGACTGACTACATTTTTCAACATTTATTTGGATATTTGGTGTTATAAAGCATTAGCTTGTAAAGTATCCCAAGTCTAAATAATGAATGTAGGTCAAAGGGTATTCAGAAGAAAAACAAAGGATCAACAGTATGTGAAAGATTGCTACAAATCACTCATGCAAATGGAAACAACTCTGGAGTCTCACCTCACAGCAATTAAATTGGCTGTCAAATGTCATAAGGACTGCAGGAAGACAAGTACACTAATGCACTATGAATGGTCTTGTAAATTGGTATGATTATTCTGGAAATCATTTGGAAAAGTCACTAAATCGTTCGTATCCTTTGCCACAGGAATTCTGCTACTAGTCATCTATCCAAAGAGTTCAGCGACAAGAAACACACACAAATGTATGTATATCTACATATACATGTATATACATATGTGTATATGTATATATGTACACACATATAAAAATATAAAACAAAATGTTTGTTATTATCATTGTTTGTCCTTCATTTTCAAAGAGGACCAATGATATTGTCTTGACTTGCACATGAATTGGATTTAAGTGAGGCAGAGTTGGGCAAAGTCTTCAGTTCATTCTCTCTTCCAAACTCATTAAAGTCCAGTTGCAGGATGAAAGTCAATGTCTATGGCATGACAGAGGATAGAAAACCAGCCTCAGAATAAGGAAGCCTTGCGTTCGAGTCCTTTTTCTGACACAAGCAAGCAAAAAAATATTTATAGCAACACTCTTTTTGGTAAAAAAGTGAAAAAACTAGAAACAAAATGGGTGTCTATTGAAGAGAATAACAAATTATAGTTAATGGAATTATAATCAATAAGAAATGGTCATATGAGGAATTTAGAGAAACATGGGAACAGTTGTAAGAAGTGATACAGAGTGAAGAAAGCCAAACCATGAGAATAAGCTATACAATGACTACAATAATGTATTGATAATGGCACTAAAAACCAGTCAAGATATGATGATTTGTAATGAACAATCTCAAGCCTAGAAGGTGTTAAGGAAACACAACCCTTCTTTCAGTAGAGAAGTGGAGATTTTGGATGTGTAATGCTATATATGGGGATGCATTGTAGCCAGCTCTAACATGCTTGTGAAAGAGTCAATTGTTAAATTTTCAGTGTGAGCATTTATACCTCAGAAATCAACAATCCCTACAAATCAGAACTTGATTTGTTGTTTTATTAATTGTCTAGACTTAAGAAAGTTTTAATAAAAAAGATTAAACTTAAAAGTGTGTTATGCTGTACATTCCTCCCTCCTTTCTCTCCCCTTCCCCCCAGCCTGGTTGGTAAACATTTAACAGCATACTCCTGTATTGCTCTAAAAACATTGCTTGAGTTCAATAGGAGTGCAGTGGGAGGTTCAGAAAATGAAGTCATTACCAGACCAGAGGCTAATAATGATAACAACAATAATCAATGCTAATTCTAAAATTTGTTAAGGTTTACAAAGTGTTTTATAGCTATTGTCTCATTTGAGCTTCACAACACTGCTGTGGCAAGGCACCCCCCCCCCCATAACCACATTTAAATATATACCCACATACACACACATCTATTTGTATATATATATATATATATATATATATATGTACACACATAAACACACACCTATACATATACACATATATAAACACACATACACATATCTATCATATGAGGCTTCTGTGTTGGTTGGTTTTGCTAAATTGTTATTACAAGAAAGGTTAAGAGAAAATAACTATAGTATAAAAATATAATTGTAAAGCTTAAAAAATAAAGAATGTGTATAACCTGAGGTGCCCTTAGATCACCGTTAGGTCTTCAAGAGAATGGCTATCCTAGGTTCAATATACTCTGTTGGAACAAATAATTCCCCTAGAAACTTGGGGCTCTCTCTCCCTAAAGACACATAGGATCAGTGAGAAGAGTGGACACACATAGAAAACATGTATCTCTGGAGACACAATCAATTAATCAATAAACATTTATTAAGCACCCACTATATGCCAAACACTGGACACAGCTGCACACAGAGCTGCTGATACCTTATAGTGATGTCACTGCACTACTACTGAGGCCTGGGCCTAATTTCTATCAGATGCTGGTCCACTATAATCTGCAGTTTTTGACTCAGCTGCAACCCTTGGCTTTCTTTTTCAGACAAGCAGGTATTACCATTTCCCCAAGCCTGTGGGCTTTTTTCTATCACTTTTCTTTTCTTTTTTTTTTTTAAACATAAACTCTTGGGTGGGGCACCAGCAAAAATTTTTAGGTTTTCTTATTCCCTCAATCTTGGCTCCAGGACCCCTCATTTCCCTGGCAGGAGATTCTCAGCCCCCGGTGAAAAGATCTTTAGAATAAAGGTCACTGTTCTCCTCCTTAATGCCTTCTAGTTATTAGTCTACCTTCAGAAATTAATCTTTTCATTGGATTACTAGTCCCATTCCTGGGCTTGAGATCCTCTGCCATAGAGCACATCTTAGCATATGGTGAGTCCAAATTTCAATATTTTAAGGCTAGACTATAAGCCAGGTGATTGTTATTTACCCAATAAATACCAAAGAGCTCTAGAGTTCAGCGTATCCCAGGTTGCAGACCTTAAATTCTTTTCTTTATGGATAGATAGAGAAAAGGCCTGGAGACAGTGGGAAGACTGAAGACAAAGGCATTTCCTCCTGCTCAGCTGCCTTGCTCACCCTTTCATATGCAGATACAGTCAACCCCCAAACTTCAGAAGCACTTTGAGTGGCTGAATCACTTAGAAATGTAGGCAAAAAACTGATCACACAGACAGTTAATTATTTAAACCAGTGCCATGTATAAAAGACAGCCCTGGGATACAGCTGTAAGCTGAAGCACTCTTTGAGAGGCACATGTGGACTTCATCCTAAAAGCCTACACTAGCTACCTTTCCCCTTGTGATTTAAACTGTATCATTCCTTTCTTATCTGACTTTTCATGGTAGTCAATTTTTTTTTTCACAAATCAAACTTAGAAGCAGCTGTTTTTAACCCTAGTATGATTTTTAATTCTTTCATTATGGGGTTTTTAAATTAATGTTCAAGGACATTAGCTGGGTCTGGTTTAAGTTTTTGATTTGCTAGGTGTGGTAGAAAAATTAAGAATGGATGTTAGGAAGAAGAGTAAAGGGTTTCTTCTCTCCTCAGGTAGAGGTAAATGACCAAGGAGCTAGCTAAAGTGAAACAATAAACCAGTCAAATGTTTCATATTCACCTACTATGTGCCAGGTTCTGGGCTAGACCCTAATGAGATAAAGACAAAAACAAAACAGTCCCTGCCCTCAAGAAGCTTGCATTTTATTGGGGGAGACAAAATGAATAAATATAGTAGAATACACAAAATAAGTACAAGGTAAATTTGTGGGCAACTGGATGGTGCCATGTATAGAGTATCAGACCTAGAGTCAAGAAGATGTGAGTTTAAATCTAGTCTCAGACACTGTGTGACCATGGGCAAGTCACTTAACCCTGTTTGCCTCTATTTCCTTATCTGTAAAATGAGCTAGAAAAGGAAATGACAAGCCACTTTCTTTGCAAAGAAAATCCCCAAAAGGGGTCACAGAGATGGACATGACCAAACAACAAAACTTTTTTTGTGGGGAATGTGGGTCAGGGACTTAGAAGATTCAGGAAAAGCCTTATAGGAGGTAGTATATAAACTGAGTTTTGAAGGAAACAAGGGAGGCAACTGTGAGGAAGGAATCCATATGTCCTAATCATGGGGCAGCTTATACAAAAGCATGGATTTGAAAGATTGAATGTCAGGTGTGAGAAACAGCAAGAAGACCAATTTGATTGTACCAAAGAATGAATAATTAAAGAGAATAGAGTATTATGAGCCTGGAATTGTTGTTTGAAACCAGCTTGTAAAATGCTTTAAATGTCAAATAGAGGAATTTTAATTTAATCTTAGAGGTAATAGAGATTTTAAATTTGATCTTCTAGGTAATAGGGAGCTATCAGAGATGGTTGATAAGAAAAGGCAACTAGCCATTAATAGACTACCAGTGTTGGAGAGCAGCACCAACACTTGTTTGCTGGAATTTTTGTATTGATTGTCTGTATAGGTTTCATTTCCATGGGAGTGGTAAGAGGGCTTGGTCCTCTATATAGCTGGAATTTATTGTAAAACCAAGCAGGAGCAGCTTTCCAGAGGACTGCTGCTGTGAACAGCTTTGAGGATCTGATTACATAGTATAGTGAACTCTCTATTTATTTGGCAGTAAATTAAAGCAAAACATTCATAGGAACCAAAGTATAGCATTCACAATGTTATAGCATAACAAGTTATCACTAAAGTGGTCACATGGTTTTAAACAAAAGATATCATTCAGTTAGTCCTTAACTCAATCATCCTTAAGGAGTAAGCCTCTTTAAGGGACACAAAGTACAAAGGTCAAAGTTCTCCACCCCTAGGCCACAGTAAATTATGATCTTCTCAACCAGCATTAAGTATCTAAGAAGAGGTCTTTTCATCTTGACTTGAGGCTGGCTCCCAAATTCCATGGCTCCTCTTCCATGGGTCCAGCTTCTGCCTGAATCTACCCACCTGTCACCTGGATTCAAAGGTAGGAGGCTCTCAGCTTCTAGTCCAATTGCTCATCCAGTTCCCATTCCATATTGAAGCTCACAGTGTCCAATCTACCTCAAGTCCTTCACAGTTTCTGTTTCTGGGAAGATGAAGCTTAACAGAGCCAAGTCAACATCCATACACATTGTTGGCACCATCATCAATTCACTATTTGCCTATGAAATTAATAGAGACCCACAAACAAGGTCCAAGAAGTCAACACAAATCATTAGCATAGAAATTAACAGAGACCCACAAAGTCTGAGAGGTCAACGCAAATCATAAGTAAAGTCCCAGGACCTCCGAATCCCTCCTCCTGGACTTCTGTAAACAGACAACCAGAAAATCCTCTTTCAGGGCTTCCAGTAAGGTCCCAGGGCTTCTGTACAAACTATCACAAACAAAAATCAACCCAGACAGAGCAGACAAACAGAGAGTGCTGGGATACCACAAGTTTTCTTCTTCTCAACCTTGCCACCACAAGAGTTCTCTTCTCAGTTCTGCTCTCTCCCAGCTTGGGCTTCTCCTTATATATGGTCATTAAGCTCTTCCCTGTTCCTCCCCTTCCTATTGCATCAGCTCACAAGTTCTGGGGTACACAAAGTTTTGTTTCTTAACAAAAACTTGATATAATCATGGACAAGGCTTAAAAGAAACTTGAACTGAAACAAGGTGCTAAATAAATAGCTGAAACAGGGCGTTAAGTACTTATTTGCTTGTCATGGTGAGATTTGAGAGGTGCTGAAACATTCTGTTGCCCAAAAATATTTCTCTTGTTGGCCTACTGTAGCCATTGAAATTCCTTTGGGTCAAAGTAATGAAGGCCTTTAAATTAAAAATATATATATATAATTCGTTAAATCTTTAACATCTTTATTTGCATTTGTTTATTGGGTTGACAAGCAGAAATTAGGGGCCTGAGAAAAATGGCACATTGGCCAGGTAAACTTGGGGAAACAAGGAAGAGGGAATTTTCAGAACACTGGGCCTTGCCCATAGGAAATAAAAAGCACCAACTGGGGCCTATTGGTTCTGGGGGTCTTTGGTAGTAAGGAGGCATCGTGTGGTCACTGGAGAACTAGATACTTGGGCAGTGGGTATCAAAAAAGAAAAAAAAAGACTGCTTACAGGGGTAGCTAGGTGATGCAGTGAATAGAGCACTGACCCTGCAGTCAGGAGGACCTGAATTCAAATCTGGCCTCAGACATTTGACACACTTACTAGTCTTGTGACTTTGAGGAAGTCAACCCCAATTGCCCTCCAAAAAGCAAAAACAAAAAAAAAGAATGCTTATAGCAAAGGTTTTAACAGGGGTTCAATGACTCCCAAAGGGTCTGTGGATAAGTTTCAGGAGATGTGTGAACTTGGATGGGGAATGTGTGTGTGTGTGTGTGTGTGTGTGTGTGTGTGTGTGTGTGTGTGTGTGTGTGTTTACTTTCACTAACCTCTAACTAAAATTTGGTATTTCCTTCAATTATGAATATAGGTAACAAACCATTATTCTGAGAAGGGGTCCATAGGTTTTGTCAGATGGCCAAAGAGTTCATCATTGGCTTAAAGGATCATGGAAAGTACTTTAATAAAAAAAAAAAATTAAATTAAAAAAAAAAGGTCTACCTCACAGTATTGACTGGAATTGTTTCTATTGGCAGGAAACAGCATAAAGATGCTAGAATTAGATGCTTTTACCATCCTTTAGCTACTTCCAGTGGATATAGAAATACAGAGAGTGGAGGTGAGAGGCCACATGGGAAGAACTTTTCAGCTTTCTCTGCAAGCACTTATATTTTAGTCTGGATATTGAAGAAAGGTCCCGTCACAACAATGGAAGAGAACTGTTTCCACAACATGGTGGAATCAAAGATTTTGTCATGCAGATGTGGTTAAATTATTGAGAATGATCCTGGAAACTGTAAACAGTTTTATTTTTCTACTAGACATTTGTTTCCCATTGTGTAGATCTAGGCAGGGTGAATTCAGTGTTAAAATCTATTCCTGGATTATTGGGCTGCATTTCACAGTCCATTTACAGTTGTTGCTTTAGTTTGCGTCCTTATTTGTTGCCATTCCAAGAAAAGTTATTGGAACTTAGTTTTATGGATGTAAGGAACTCATCTTTAAATTGGTCCATATTGAGATTTCAGCATAATGCTGAAAGTGTTCCAGTTTTCCCTTTGAGTCTGCATGATATTTATTGGGAGGATTAAATCCTATTTGCATTTTGCACCTGCATATAAAGAATATCATAGCTGCATATTATGTTCTGAAAACAGAGTGTCAGGAGAATACAAATTCCTTCAGTCAAATAAGCAATGTGTTATTTAAGACATACTCATGTGAGTGAATAAAATCAGAAAAGGTCTTGGAAAGAAAAACACAGAAGTTCACAGAAAATCTGTTTTGCAATTTCCAGAAGAACCACGTGGAGGTCTCTTATTCATATTCTGGCAAGGCTTTGCTCCAAGAACAAATCATTTGTTTCTTTTTTCATGGCTCATATTAACACGAAATATTTGATCTTCAAAAGAAACAAATTTTCTCTGGAAAACTTCCTACAGAGCAGTTATCACAGAAAGAAAAGGCTTTTCCTTCTCCTTATATTATTCCAAGCTAGTCACACAATATCTGTGTCAACACATGCCAAGTGAGGTGGAAAATTGAGGCAGTTTTCCAGATAAAGAGTAAATTTAAGTGGACGCTCTCTTTGACCTCTAGAATGTCACTACAAAAGATGGACAGCAGAGTTTCATGAACAGACATTTAAACCAAATAGACAATGAAACACACTTACCAATTAAAATACTTGTGTTATGCAAATGTATAGGGGTTTGTACATTTGATAGAGATAACCAATGAAAGTAGAAGCATATACATTATGTGATAGAATAGAAAGAGCTTAAACTGGACTGAGGAGGTATTCCAAAGAAAGAGAGTGGCTCAAAAGAAAAAAAGGTTCTAGTAAGATGATGAGATGGTGTTGAATAAATATGCTTGGGATTTACCTTGAGCTTATTGTATTGCTTGGGTCAAATAATTGCCAAGCTGAAGGCTTTCACTAGTTGGTGTTTATGAGATTTCCTTCTTGAATAATCCCCTCTCTTGGCAACCAAATAAAATAGGATGTTCACAGCATTATTGGGGTCTCACAAGTTCTTAATGCTCAGTAGTAGCAAACCTAAACAGCTTCTAGCAGTGTTGGAATGACATAGTGCTAGTCAGAGAGTCTCCATCAATATATATTTTTGGTATCCAATCTCAAGGCAGAGCCCCAAACAGAGAATCTCTGGCAGATCTTAGCTGTACATACTAATCAAAGGACAAATGCCACCCATAAAAATGTTCCATCTTCACATTATTTGTCATCATTGATTTTGATATCTCCCCCAAATAAGGACAATTTTGTGACACTGAGTCTAATTCTTTATAACTCACATAAGGAAGAGATGTCACCTTCATTTCCCTTAGTTTCTGCTTAAGAACCAAACAGACCAAATCACTGCCTTCAGTGGGGAAGATACTGGAGGGGAACGAACATGGCTGGCAGGGAGCTTGAGGACTAGCCCAGCTTGGCCCTTAACTGTGCTCTTTGAGGTAAGTCACTAAACCTTCCTCCTATTTGCTTAATTTTGTCATCTCTAAAAGTCTGAATGACTAAGACAATCCTCAGAATGATTTCCATCTCTAAAATTTTGTCATTCTAAGTCAATGATGTAGGATCAAACCTCCAGAATGGAAGCCTCCAGTCTATGGAAAAGATCCAGTCCTTACCTCCCTTTCATATGACCATCATAGTAAGGGGGGATATCCCTGCCTTTTTTGCTCATGGTTGGAAGAGTACCATGCCTTCTAAAAATCTTTAGCCACAAGACCTTTAAGGTTGAAAGCTAAGGATGATGCTTCATGAAAGTAGTGGGTCTGTGCTTTTCCTTGCTTTGTTAGTTTTGTGCCTCTGTCTCTGAGGTGGATAGAGTGCTGTACTTAGAGTCAGGAATAGCAATAATAACAGTTAACTTTTATATAGCACTACATGCTGGCACTACTGTATTAAGTGCTGTACAATTATTATCTCATTTGATCCTCACAGCAACACTGCAATATCAGTGCTATTATTCCCACTTTGCAGATGAGGAAACTGAGGCAAACAGAGGTTAAATGACTTGCTGTCTGAGGCTGGATTTAAAGTTAGATCTTCCTGACTCCAGGTTCCATGATCTATCTATTGTGCTACCTAGTTGATCAAAGAAGGAAGATTTAAATTCAAATACTTCCTCAGTAACTAATTAGCTGTATGACCCCAGTCAAGTTACTTAATCTCTCTTAGCCTCAGTTTCCTCTTCTATAAAACAGGAATAATACTAACACCTACCTCCTTCTAGGATTGTGAAAGTGAGATAATAGTGAAATACTTTTTAAACCATGAAGCCCTACATAATGCTGGTATGACAAAATAAAACCTTGGAAAGACAGAGTTTCTAGGTAACTAGCAATCAATTTATTAATGAGGCCAGCTGGCAATCAATAAATTATTTCAGTTTTTTTTTCTCTTGGTACCTAAAGATGCTGAGGGAGACCCTGAAATACCTTATATCTCTTCTGAAAAGGAATTCCCCTAACAAGTGAAGATAAGCCCTGATAGATGGACATTTAATGGGAAGGTAGACTAAAAGTCTCAGCTTCATCATGAGACTCAACAACCTCAAGGCATCTGCTTAGGCTGGGAAGCCATTTCCATCCAGACTTCTCTGGCTAGTTTTCTCCTTTGTGAGCTGAGTTGCCCTAAACTCTAATGGAGGGGATTGAGGACTGGGGTTCTTCTCCCAGGCAAAGGCTTTCCCAGACTTAAAGAGAAATTAGGTCTTCCAGTTGGGTGGTGTTCTGACCAATCTAGTTAACAGCATGTACCTGGAGGACTAAGAGCAATGACTCAGTCATGCCCTGCAGAGATTAATTGACCTCTTCAGAAGCTGGGTTTTAACAGAAATAGGAAGACAAAGGTAAATAACAAATGAATAATTAGTTATTAATATGATAGGATAATATTAATTTCTCTTACTATTACTGTTATTATTTCTCTTAGCTTTCCCTTCTCTTCTTTAAAAAAAGCATTTTATGGGACAGCTAGGTGGCGTAGTGAGTAAGAGCGCTGGCCCTGGAGTTGGGAGGACTCAGGATCAGTTCCAGCCTCAGAAAATGAACACCCATACATAAATAATGACTGCTGTGTAACCTCAAGCAAGTTACTTAACCCAATTGCTTTAAAAAAAAAAAAGGTTTTTACTATTAATTTGCTAAATGATAGGGCACTAATGATGGACCCTTAAAAGGCTCTGAATAATCCTTTTAACTTACCCTTTCATTGTGGCTCTCTGGTCACTTAACTCCTTTCATTGTCTTGTACCTGCCTGCCAATCCTTAATCCTATCCAGATCTTCCCACAGTCTTTCTGTATATAAATTATCAATCTTGATCTTCTACTAAAAATCAGGAGATATCTTGGAATAAAATTCTAAAAGACAAAAGAGAAAGATTTACATCCAAAGTAACTTACTCTGCAAAGTTGAGTATAAAACTAAAGGAGAATAATGGATCTTAAATAGAACATTTTCAAGCATTCCTAATGGAAAGATAAGAACTCAATTCATTTGAGCCTATGGAAAGATCTGTAGGATAATCTAGTTTTTAATAAAGGAGAACAAATAAAATGTCCCTTCAAAATTTTAAAGTCTTTAAAGGATATTGAGGTCTCCTGTCAGATTGGTGAGAGACTTAAAATGCTGAATGAGACAATACATTTTTGAACATGGCCAACATAGGAATTTGATTTGCTGGACTATGCATATTTGTTATCTATTCATTCATCTATTTATTTGTTTTTTTTTTTAATGGGGTGAAGCAGGAAGGACTGACAAATACTTATAAAATAAATAATAATAATAAAACAAAATATGTATCTTAGTACAAAGTATAACACTCTATATAGTAGCGAATTAATAAGTAGTGGCTTAATTTGGGAGAATTGAATTGAAAGTCTCATTACCCCCTACTAGAATGTAAAATTCTATGAAACCAGGAGAAAGTCTCATTGCTTTTTATATAGTAGGTGCTCACTGATAAAGAATGCATGACCCTCACCATTTTTCCCAAATGAATTTGGGTGCCTATTTCTTGAGGGGGGAGACAAGATTCAAATAGGCTAGTCAAGGAGAAGCCACTATCTCAAGTACCAGTTGAAGCGACTTTAGGAGATAATGAGATTCAAGTAGGCTGGTCTAGGAAATACAGAAACTAACTGGGGTCCCTCCAACCCACGTGGAAAAACTCAGAACTAGCTCCACCCCCTTGCCTATGTGTCCCTGATTACCTCATCTGCCTGACCACAAGCAGATTTTCCTCTATAAGAATCCCTAGCTTCTCCTGGCCAGTAGGCGGGAGGCCACCTCCCTTGGGGAGGGGGTTCTGTCTCTCTTAAGAAGTTGCCCCCCCCCCCCAAGCTGGGGTCTCACTTAAGGGGCTGCAACCTCCCTTAAGGAGGAACCTGCTTGTGGGGTTCTCTGTAATAAATGCCTTTACTTGATTTGGAGACAGCCTGAGCAAATTCTTTTGAGATAATCCTGTCACACACAGTGCACCTCATTATTTGGGGTGCCTCTGAACCTTAATACTCACTAAATAAATTTGTTGTTAAAAAAATAAAAATAACAAAGGATATTGAGGGCATTAAATAATAAAATCAGTAGTCCTAAGGATGGATTGGTTCTTTTCTGAGCATTTTAGAAGGACAAGAGAAGGGAGAGTGAAAGAGGAATATACTAGTGTTGAAAGGAAGAAGGGGATAGAACTTGTTATTTCTCATAATTGGGCTGCAGAGAAAAAGATCTAGAAACATGGAGGAAGATGTGGAGGAGGTAGCATCAGATGAACCTCATTTTTTATATGAAACAGACAAAAGAGTGTTGAACACACATAGTTTGGTGTTGAAATACATCAAACTTAACAAGGAAAAAATGGGGATTTGGGTTTTATTAGGTTCTGGAAACCCCTTGAATCTTCCCACTTGATAAGGCATTGGCCTGAGGCCATAAACCTCTCCTTATTCTAGGCTCAAATCTGTTACTCTTAACCTAGTCTAGTCCTCCATTGTCCAGCTACTTCCCACCCTTGATCCTATCAAAATATCTATGTCCAAATCTGTTACCCTTAAACTAGCTCTCCTACCCTAGCTTAACTCTCCATGTCTGTCATCTCCAGGTAGCCTTCAGCTGTTCCCCACCCTTAATCCCATTCCTGGAGTCTGACCTCAGTTCTGGTCAAGATCCTCCTTAGACCTTAGAGGGCTTCAAGGCCCTCTCCAACCCCTCCTCTAGACCACTTCTAGATCCCTCCCCCAGTCTTTCTGTATATAAGATCCATCTTGCCTCCATGAGGGGGCTGATTCAATCTAGAGGAGACTCAATTTGGCCTACTTGTGTTGACAAGCAGTCACAAATACTTAGGCTCCTTAAGAGTCTAATCAAGAGAGAATGCTTGAGTCAAATTCGTTCAGCAGACCTGGTGTGTTGGTATTTTGGGGTCTTGAGCACCCCTAAACCTCTAAACATCAACATTAAGAGTAAAGATTTTTAGCAGGGAAAGGATAGCAATAAGAAAAACAAACTTCCTGATATTAAAGGGATAATGAAAAGGGGAGAAAAAAAAGAAAAACATAATTTAAGAGAGTGCCTTAAATTGCCTCTGAGACAACAACCGGGATTGTTTGAATACATTTGAGCATGTGGAATTCAATAGAATATTATTGTACTGTAAGGTATGAAGAAAGAGATGATTTCAAAGAGTACATGGTAGTGGGAATTGATGCAGAGTGAAATGAGCAGATCCAGGAAAACAATTTGTACAAGGACAACAAACATTGTAAAGAGAGACAACTTTGAAAGACTTAAGAACTCTGACCAGCTGTAATGGTAATGGGAAATTAAAGATCTTACCGGCCCCTTAATAGGCCGAAAGTAATCCCATGGAGCCTGTGGTGGGAGAAGCTTGCTGAAATGGTGAAGCAGAGCCCAGAGGAAGCTGGGAGTCAGAGCAGTTAGCACAGTGTGGGAGAGAGAGGACCCAGACAAGGAGATAGCTAGGCTTGTGTTTGTTTATGGGAAGGCTAAAGGTATGGTGTTTCTCTCTGCTGTGTTATGGTGTATTAACTCCTTTGTTGCCATAATGGATTTGACTCTCTGGTGTTGGGATTTGACTTTCTGGTGCTCAAATAAATGTTTTACTTCTATATTCTATATGGAGAGTCTGTTATATCTTTCTATTCAGAACTATGCAGGCATATTCATAATCGCTGTCAGTGCTGTGAATATTGTGTTGATGCTTCATCAACCATACCTATAGAGGACTGATGCTGAGATATGTTGCTTATCTCCTAACAGAGGTGATAGGCAGAAGGTACAGAGACATAGATTTTGAGATATGGTCCCTGTGTTGATTTGCTCTGCCTGACTATGCTTAGATTTGTTACAAGTTTTGTTTTGTTTTTTTCTTTGTTATATGTTGAGGGCCAACTCTAAGTTAGGCAGGAAGAAGCAGCCAGCTCTTTGGAGCTGCTCCCAGGCCAAAAGGATGTTGGCTCCATGATGTGCAAAGAACAGAGCATCCTGAATTCTTGCTCAGCCTGTATGGGAACACTAGATAAAGCAAGGATATGATAGCCTTCAAGGTCTGCCTGATGTTTTGGGAATATAATGACTGATAGTTACCTTCTTTGTCTCTATGCTCTATAAAAATCTTGTTCAGAGAATCAATAAATGGAGTTCTATCCTGAACTGCCCACCTGGCCCCGTTCATCTCACACCTCTGCTCACACACTTGATGCTGGCATCAAGTGGCCCCCATCAGTGATAAGCTTTCTTTGCTCTTTCTTTTGGTTACTGGGGAAGGATCAGGGAAAGAGGAATTAGCAATAGTGATGTGAAAAAATGAGGTCTCTGAAATATTTTGAAAAATGCCTGGAAGAGAATAGAAGGGCAGAAGAAAAGCCAGAGACGGATAACTTTGAAAGTAACATGCAGAATTTATTTTGGACTTTTTTTTTAAAAGCAAATATTATGAAATAGAGATTCATGATTCCATATAGCATTCTCATTTAAAGTTCTGCTGTTTATATGGAAATGCTCATTTTTTTTCTGCTTTAGTGTTTAATATAAGAATTTTTAAAAAATGAAAAAACCTCCAATGAATAGGAAAAGAATAAGCATCTCTATAGTGTCTACCAGTGCTAGGTGTTATGCTAAGAACTGATGCAAATATTATATCACTTGATTCTTATAACAACCCTGCTATTATTGTTCTACTTTTACACTTGGAGAAACTGAGACAGAGGGTGACTTGCCCAGGCTTACACAGTTAGGAAGTGTCTGAGGTCACATTTGAACTCAGGTCTTCCTGATTCCAGACTCCCATTGGTCCATTTATTTCACCACCAACTGTCTCTTGCCTTTAGATTCAAAGAAAAGCTCCTTTGTTTTTAGCCTGTAAAGTCCTTTACAGCCAGGCTCCAACTTACCTTTCCAGTGATCACACTATTTTCCTTTCCATCTGTCCTTCTTCATGTTCCTCACTCATAATAACCCGTCTCCTAGCCTTATTGGCCTTTCTCCCATGTCTAGAACACACTTCCTTCTCAGTTCTCTCTCTTAGAATCCCTTGTTATCTTCAAAAGTCCATTCAAAGGAAACCTTCTAAATGAAGTTCCCTTTCCCAGCTGCTAGTTTTTCTCCTCATAAATGATTTACCTAGTATTTATTTTGTGTGAGATATAGCACCATTTTCTCAAGGCCAGGGTATCTATACGTTTCCTCAAAGTTCAAGGGTACCCTGGGGGGGGCTTGAGTTTTTCTCTACTGCACGTCAAATCTATAAAGGCTGAGCTTCACTCATTTGTCAGGTAGCCAGTGAGTAGCATTCCCAGCATCATTTAACTGTATAATATCATATTAAGTTTTTTTTTAAATTAATTTATTAGTTTAGTTTCAGTTAACAAGATTCAATTCCATAGTTCCTTGATTTTCAAATTTCCTTTACTTCCCTCCCCCCTCCCCTCATGACAGCATATAGTACAGTATAGGGTCTGCAAATTCATTCATATTAAACATTATTCCAATTACAAAGGCATATTGTACTAGGTGGGATGAAAGATGGTAAGGAAGAAGTAAAACCAAACAATGAGAAGAACAAGATCATTTAGTTTGTTTCCATCAGGATTCAGGCTCAGTTCTTTCTAGTTATATCTCTGGATGGTGCATTTCTCACTTTCTGGAGTCTTTCGGGATTAACTTATATCACTGCATTGCTGAAAAGAGTCCAGTCTGTCATAGTTGGTCGTCACAGATATGGTATGTCTGTGATTGTATACAAATTTCTTCTGATTCTACTCTTCTCACTCAGCATCAGTTTGTATAAGTCTCTCCAGGTAATTATGAAATCCGACACCTCCTCGTTTCTTATAGCACAATGAAATTCCATTACATTCATATACCACAACTTGTTTAGCCATTCCCCAATTGATGGGCACCCCTTTAGTTTCCAATTCTTTGCAACCACAAAAAGGGCTGCTAAAAATATTTTTGTACATATGGGTCTTCCTCCCACTTCTATGATCTCTTTAGGATATAACCCTAGAAGTGGTATGGCTGGGTCAAAGGGTATGAAATTATTTATAATCCTTTGGGCATAATTCCAGATTGCTCTCCAGAATGGTTGGATAAGTTCACAACTCCACCAGCAATGTATTAGTGTTCCAATTTGTCCACATCCTCTCTAGCATTTGTCACTTTCTTGTTTTTTCATCTTAGCCAATCTGACTGGAGAGATGTGGTATCTCAGAGTTGTTTTGATTTGCATTTCTCTAATCAATAGTGATTTAGAGCATTTCTTCATATGTTTATAGATATCTTTAATTTCTTTCTCTGAAAACTGCCTGTTCATATCCTTTGACCATTTATCAGTTGGGGAATGACTTGTATTCATATAGATTTGGCTCAATTCTCTATAAATTTTTGAGATGAGTCCTTTATCAGAGACACAAGTTGTAAAAATTCTTTCCCAATTTCCCACCTCCCTCTTGATCTTGGTTACATTGGCTTTGTTTGTACAGAAGCTTTTCAATTTAATGTAATCAAAATTATCCATTTTTGCATTTTATAATGCTCTCTAATTCTTGTTTGGTCCTAAAGTCTTCCCCTCTCCACAGATCTGTCAGGTAAACTATTCCTTGCTTTCCCAAATTGCTTACAATAACATCCTTTACACCTAGGTCATGCACCCATTTGGACTTGATTTTGGTATATGGTGTTAGATAATGGTCTATGCCCAGTTTCTGCCATACTGTATTCCAGTTTTCCCAGCAGTTTTTGTCAAATAGTGCATTCTTATCCCAAAAACTGGGGTCTTTGGGTTTATCAAACAATAGATTGCTATATTCATTAACTGCTGGGTCTCCTGCACCTAATCTATTCCGTTGATCCACTACTCTACACCTCTGCCAGTACCAAGCAGTTTTGATGACTGCTGCTGTATAATACAGATTAAGATCTGGCATAGCTAGTCCACCTTCCCTAGCATTTCTTTCATTAATTCCCTTGATATTCTAGACCGTTTGTTTTTCCAAATAAATTTTGTTATTATTTTGTCTAACTCTACAAAGTAGTTTTTTGGTAAATTGATTGGTATGGCACTAAATATATAGTTTAGTTTGGGTAAAATTGTCATTTTTATTATATTAGCTCAACCCAGCCACAAGCAATTGATATTTTCCCAACTATTTAGATCTGATTTTATTTGTGTGAGAAGTGTTTTGTAGTTGTGATCATATAGATTCTGGGTTTGTTTGGCAAGTAGATTCCCAAATATTTTATAATGTCTACAGTGACTTTAAATGGGATTTCTCTTTCTATCTCTTGCTGTTGAGTTTCATTAGAGATGTACAGGAATGCTGAGGATTTGTGTGGGTTTATTTTATATCCTGCAACTTTGCCAAATTTATTTATTGTCTCAAGTAATTTTTTACTTGATTCTCTAGGATTCTCTAAGTATATCATCATATCATCTGCAAAGAGTAACAGCTTGGTCACTTCTTTGCCTAATTTGATTCCTTTGATTTCTTTTTCTTCTCTAATTGCTACTGCTAACGTTTCTAGTACCAGATTGAATAAGAGGGGTGATAGTGGACACCCTTGTTTCACTCCTGATCTTATTGGAAAGGCTTCTAGTTTATCCCCATTGAATATAATACTTGCTGATGGTTTTAGATAGATGCTAGCAACTATTTTAAGGAAGGCTCCATTTATTCCTATACTTTCTAGTGTTTTTAACAGGAATGGATGTTGTACTTTGTCAAAAGCCTTTTCTGCATCTATTGAGATAATCATGTGGTTTCTGCTAGTTTTATTGTTGATATGATCAATTATACTGATGGTTTTCCTAATATTAAACCATCCTTGCATTCCTGGAATAAATCCTACCTAATCAAAGTGTATTATTTTTGTGATAAGTTGTTGGAGTCTTTTGGCTAATATTTTATTTAGAATTTTTGCATCTAAGTTCATGAGGGAAATTGGTCTATAATTTTCTTTCTCTGTTTTATCTCTTCCTGATTTAGGAATCAGTACCATATTTGCGTCATAGAAAGAGTTTGGTAGGACTCCTTCACTAATTTTCCCAAATAGTTTGTAGAGTATTGGAATCAATTGTTCTTTAAATGTTTGATAGAATTCACTAGTAAACCCATCTGGCCCTGGAGATTTTTTCCTAGGGAGTTCATTGATGGCTTGTTTGATTTCTTTTTCTGAGATGGGGTTATTTAGGTAATTCACTTCCTCTTCAGTTAATCTGGGCAATTTGTGATTTTGTAAATATTCATCCATTTCACTAAGATTGTCATATTTATGTGCATACAATTGGGAAAAATAATTCCTCATTATTTTTTTGATTTCCTCTTCATTGGAGGTAGATTCACCCTTTTTATTTTTGATACTCATAATTTGGTTTTCTTCTTTTTTTATCATATTGACTAAGGGTCTATCAATTTTGTTGATTTTTTCATAAAACCAGCTCTTAGTTTTATTTATTAATTCAATGGTTTTCTTAATTTCAATTTTATTAATCTCACCTTTGGTTTTCAATATTTCTAATTTAGTACTAAATTGGGGATTTTCAATTTGTTCTTTTTCTAGCTTTTTCAATTGCATGTCCAATTCATTGACCTCCCTTCTCTCTGCTTTAATTAAGTATGCACTCAGGGATATAAAACTTCCCCTGAGAACTGCCTTTAGGGCATCCCACAAATTTTGGTATGTTGTTTCATTATTATCATTCTCTTGAATGAAATTATTGATTGTTTCTATAATTTCTTCTTTGACCCACCAATTTTTTAGGATTAAATTGTTTAGTTTCCAATTAGTTTTTAGTCTATCTTTCCATGGCCCTTTATTGCATATAATTTTTATTGCATCATGATCTGAGAATGATGCATTTAATATTTCTGCCTTTCTGCACTGGACTGTGAGGTTTTTATGCCCTAGTACATGGTCTATTTTTGAGTATGTACCATGCACTGCTGAGAAGAAAGTAAATTCCTTTTTATCCCCATTCAGTTTTCTCCAGAGATCCATCATATCTAGTCTCTCTAAGATTCTATTCACCTCCTTAACTTCTTTCTTGTTTATTTTGAGGTTAGATTTATCGAGTTCAGAGAGGGGGAGATTAAGGTCCCCCACTAGTATAGTTTTGCTATCTATTTCTTCCTCTAATTCCTTTAACTTCTCCTCTAGGAATTTGGATGCTATACCACTTGGTGCATATATATTAAGTAGTGATATTGCTTCATTCTCAATGGTGCCTTTTAGTAGGATATAGTTTCCTTCCTTATCTCTTTTAATTAGATCTATTTTTGCTTTTGCTTTATCTGAGATAAGTATTGCTACCCCTGCTTTTTTTACTTTAGCTGAGGCATAATAAATTTTACTCCAACCTTTTACCTTTACCCTGTGGGTATCCCTTTGTTTCAAATGTGTTTCTTGAAGACAGCATATTGTAGGATTATGGTTTTTAATCCATTCTGCTATCCGCCTCTGTTTTATGGGAGAGTTCATCCCATTCACATTCACAGTAATGATGACTATCTGTCTCTTCCCTTCCATCCTATTCCCTCCCCTGTTTATGTTTTTGTTTATTCCTTCTCCCTTCCCCTCCTTGAAGTTTTCCCTTTTGACCGCCCCCTCCCTCAGTGTTCCCACCCAGTGACCCCCCTTCTTAACCTACCCTCTCCCCTTACTACTATTTCCCTCCCTTACAATCCCTCCCTTTAGTCTCCTCCTTTTCACCCCCCCTTACCCTCCCACTATCTATAGGACACAATAAATTTTTATACTTATCAGAGTAAATTACTCCCCGTTTGATTCCAAACCAATGAGAGTAAATTTCAAACAGTGCTCCTCTCCCTCCCTCCAATTCCTCTATTTAATGAATTTATGTGTCTATTCACGTTAGATTCTTAAACTTCACTGATTAATTTGATCCTTCTTTGAACCAGAACCAGTGAGAATAGTGTTTAAATGATGTTCCTCTCCCTCTTACTTTCCCTTCTTCTATAGTGTGTTTTGATGCCTCTTCAGATGGCATATTTTACCTTTTCCTAGCTCATCCTTTCCTTTTTCCCATTACAGTACCATTGATCCCCTTAATAGTCTTTTTTTTTTTTTAGACTCCATGTTAGTGCATTCATACCCACACCCTCTAAGTATAACCCTTTTGCAGGTCATGATAATCATAGAGATTTCAAATATTGACAGTTATCAGCTCCACATATAGGGATGTGAACATTTTGCTCTTGTTGCATCCCAGGTAATGAGCTTGTGTTTGTGGGTGTGGGTGTGTGCACTTCTGCATGTGTGAGTCTATGTTATCCTTGTTTACCTTTTTATGTCCTTCTGGAGTCTTGTAATTGGAGATCAAATTTTCCATTGAGCTCTGGCTTTTTCATTAGGAAAGTCTGGAAGTCCCTTACTTCATTAAACGTCCATCTCCTTGCCTGAAAGATTATGCTCAGTTTTGCCGGGTAGTTAATCCTTGGTTGTAGTCCTAGCTCTCTTGCCCTACGAAATATCAAATTCCAGTCCCTCCGCTCTTTTAATGTAGAAGCTGCTAGGTCCTGTGTGATCCTAACTGTAGTTCCTCGATATTTGAATTGTTTCTTTTTGGCTGCTTGTAGAATTTTTTCTTTAATCTTATAATTCTGGAATTTGGCTACTATATTTCTTGGAGTTTTCAGTTTGGGATCTCTTTCAGGAGGAGTCCAGTGAATTCTATCAATAGCTATTTTATCTTCTGATTCCAGGACCTCAGGACAGTTTTCTTTGACAATCTCTTGGAGGATGTTGTCTAGACTGCTTTTCTCATCATGGCTTTCTGGTAGACCAATAATTCTTAGGTTGTCTCTCCTGGATCTGTTCTCTAGGTCAGTTATTTTTCCAGTGAGATATTTTACATTTTCTTGCAATTTTTCGATCATCTTGTTTTTTTCGATTGACTCCTGCTGCATCATAGAGTTCTGAGTTTCAGTTTGATTGTATCTAATTTTTAGTGAATTATGGTCTTCAGTGAGTTTTTGAAGTTCCTTTTTTAGGGAGGTATTTTCTTTTTCCAAGTTGGTCATTGCCTCCCTGATTTGGTCTTTAAAATTTTTCTTAAGCTCCTCCAGGAATGCTATTTGGGCTTGAGACCAGATCATGTTTCCTTCTGTGGTCTCTGGTGTGGGCAGAGAGTCTATATTGTCCTGTGTGTTTTGTTGTTCTTGCCCTGCATAGTATGCTCGAATAGACTTTCTTGCCTTCCCCTTCTCCTTTTCAGCTTCCTTCCTTCCCATTGTGACTTCCTGTTTCTTAGTTTCTCAGGCTATGAGTTTGGGGCCTGATCCTTGACTCTGAATACCTCTGGGTGGCTAGTTTATGGCTAAGTCAGGGAAGTCAGTGAGGAATGTAGATGTGTAGGTGGGGATGAGTCTGACCACTTCAGATTTCTGCCTCTATACCCCTGGGCTATAAGTAGGCTTTTGTTGGTGAGGTGAGGTGGGGCTTGTTGGGTCCCCTCCCTCTCTTCTCTTCAGATTCCTGGCTGTCTCAGTTACACCCCTTCTTGGAGATTCTCAAGCCTGAGGCTATTTCCATTAACTTGGGATTTCAATCTGGGTGGGAGACTTATCTTTGGGTTTTCTGCTTCATGAAGGAGGGATGGGAGGATCGGAGCAGCTAGAATTTACTTTGCCATTCCAGCCCCTGTATTATACAGGCAGGCAGTTTCTAAACTTCCAGGCTGGGGGCTGAATGCAGCCTGAGAAGCCACTCTCTCCACTGGGGGCCCTACTCTCCTACCTGGCTCCAATGATCCGTTCCCTCTGCGAGATGACTGCGATTCGTCCTTGGTAAGTCTGCAGGCTGGGGCTTTTGCTCTCTCTGGTGTAGTCTGCTTGCCTGCTCTTAGGTCTGAGCTGTGCAGACCCCACATGCTCTACGCTCGACCTGTGCGGACCCTCTGGGCAACCTCCTGGGCTGGATTCTGCCACACTCTGTCTTCCAGTGGGCTCCGTCACTCCGGAATCCGCTCAGATTTACCCTTTGGGACTTAGTGACAGAGGAGCTCAGCGAGGTTACTGCTTCCTTTCCGCCATCTTGGCTCCGCCCCCCTTCTCCATGTCTTTACCCTATCTCCCCCATATTAAGTTTTACAAGAGGATGTTTACTTCAAAGATAGAAGGATAATTATATGAACATTTCCCACTACACTTCTGAGACGTAATCTCCCTCTCTCACCTCAGAGAGAGGGAGGAGTTGGAACTTCAGCTTAAAATTTAGCTAGTTCCTCCATAGCACTAGTCCCACCAAGTTCACGTCTACATGCAGCACAACGGCTAGATGACAATATCTTAATCACTGAGGCCTAATGGGTTGAGGGCCTAGAAGTCAGCCCCATAGGTATCTCTTTGCTTCTTGGAGCATAGATGCTTTAACAGCTGTGAAACCTGGCCTGAACCCTAACTCCCAGATTTCTGTGATTTGTTTACCCTACTTTTCAAAATTTTCAAAGTCAACATGGTCTCTCATAAAGTAGCCCTAAATTAAGTAGTAACTAAAATCTCCCAGAAGTGAATGGAAGGGACCATAGTTGAAGCCAATGTCTTTTTGAAAGTCTGTGGAGTCAATCAGAAAGTTTCCTCTTCAACTCATGGTAAACTGACTGAAGTCAGTAAAGAAATGTCTATATTTGCTCCACAGTCTTTATCACAATTCTCTTGGAAGCATCTCCCTAACATCCTCCTCCATGGTAGAGGAACCATGTTAGCAAGCTGATTGATAGGTTCAGCACACACACCAGATCTCCATTGCATGCTCTGTGTGTATATATGCATTTACACTTATTATTGAAGTACATTTTTCTAAGTTCAAATGAAAATATTTAGAAATATATATTTCTCTAGTCTAAAGTCCTTTCTTTTCCAGACTAACCAGAAGGAAGGAAACTTTGTCAATGTTTAATAAAGCTTCTAGGGAAACAATGGCCTGCATTAAAATCCTTTTCCTGCTTTCTGAGTCTAAAAGGTCAAGAATGAAAGCTAAATCCCATCCCTCCCCCATACCTCACAGCTAGTTAAGATCATTGCCTGTCTTTTCCCCTGAAGGGATTAGAATAATGATCCACCTAGGAACAGAACCTTCTTTAGACATTTCCTGAAGTGATTAGAGCATTGATCAGAGGGAGGAGGTCTCTTTAATTACTTCTGGTCTCTAGTGACCAGCTTAGGGGAGAAGCCTTGTTATATTAAGTAAAACGTTAATCCGGAGCTGAGTAACTGTGTTTTCTCTTTGTGAAATTTTCCTACATTCGAGAATCCTATAAATGTTACTTTAAAATGTGGTGTTAGAGAGATGCCCAAGGGTATGAGGGGACTATGCAAATTTGTCCTTTCTCTTTCTCTAAGGTAGAAATACTTGGATTTAGATTAATGTTATCTTAATAAAATTGCTTCTAATAGAGTTCTGCCTAAAATGCAGAGTTCAGCATTAATATTTTTTCTTCAGTATTATATAATGGGTGAGGGAGTGGGAATCCTTCTTTGCTCAGGAAACTTAGAATGTAATTACAGAAAGTAAAAGACAGATAAGGAGAGGTTAAACACATCTCTCCCTATGTCCCCTTACGAAAGATGTGAAAAAGTTTCTCCTTGATTAACTGGAAAGGGGAACACCACTGGCTAGATAATGAACGACTATGCCCCTGAAGGCCCTTAAAAGACTGAGCTTACCAGCTCCTCAGTCAGTCTAAATGGGAGCTAATAATTGAACAAGAATCTAGTCCTTTAGAGAATGTGAGATTTCATGTCTTATGTAGGTAAGAACTGATTTCTTTCTTCCCTATTCTTTCCTTCATAGTGTTTATGTTAAGGTTTTGGGTTTAGGAGTGCTAGAGACCCCAACATATCAACATGCTGGGTCCAGCCTAATGAATTTGACTCAAGCCTTATCTCAGCCAAAGAAAAGCCAAGCTTGTTAAAGATTCACCATAATGGGTAGACTCTTAAGGAACCTAAGTATTTGTGACACTTGTATTGAAAGTGGACCAGAACAATCTGACACAGACTGAGTCTGCGCTAGATTGAATCTCAGTCCCTTCATGGAGGCAAGATAGATCTCATATACAGAAAGACTGTGGGAGGGATCTAGGGGTGGCTTAGAGGAGGGACTTGGGGAGGATCTTGAGGAGTATTGAGATTTAGGAAGGAGACAAAAGATCCCAGAGAGTAAAATTTAGAAGTGGATTTTATTACCTCAGGACTGCTGGGGTCACATATGCAAATCAGACAGTGAGTTGGCATGGACTGTGTGCTGGTTTTTAAAGAGATTCCAATATTCAGATTACATAAGCCGAAACTGCAATCAGTGATTGGTCAGTGTATATTTAAATTTCCCTTGAAGTTTACCCTAGGCTGAGGGACTGGCAACCTAGAATGGGCGGAGATGGGGAGATCCAGTAGGGGTAGGGGATAGCCAGCAGGGGGAAGAATGGAGAAATATCTGGCAGGAATTTTACCCTAGCCTGAAATTCCTGCTCAGGGATCAGTTGTGGGAGGGAAGCGTGGAGTTGTGCTCAACAGGAGCAGTCTAAGAAGAACTGAGGTCAGACTCCAGGAATAGGATTAAGGGTGGGAAATAGCTGAAGGATACCTGGAGATGACAGAGACAGAGGGCTAGGCTAGTTTGGGCTAGGCTAGTTTAAGAGTAATCAATTTGGGTATAGACATTTTGATAGGATCAAGAGTGGAAAGTAGCTGGACAATGGAGGGCTAGGCTAGGCTAGGCTAAGAGTAGCAGAGATTTGAGCCTAGTGATAATGAAAGTCTTATGGCCTAAGGCCAATGGCCTCATGGAGTGGGAAGATTCAGGGAGAGTCCAAAGGGCTTCCCAGAGCCTACACCCCAAGGCTTCCAAGTGATTATCACCACTCTACTGATAGAAAACACCATTCTTCAGGGAGGAATGAAGCAGACTCCCTGGACAGGAACAGAGAGGCAGCCACTAACCTCATGAAGTCTTCCTTATGCATGTACCTCCCTGCCATTTCCCACAGCTACTTCTGGGCATTTGTGGGAAGAGTGCATCACAGGTTTATGGAGGGGATATTTTGCCTTTGTATTCGATCTGATCATCGTGTCTTCCATATAACAAGAGATGAACTGTGAGGGGAGGAGGAGCTGCCAAACCATTTTCTCAGAGAGCCACTACTCCCATTCCCCACTCTTGTGTGGATATTATTTATTCTTCTTGTTCATCTTGCATATGATTGTTGTTGTTCAGTTGTTCCCAATTCTTCATGACCCCATTTGGGGTTTTCTTGGCAAAGATACTGGAGTAATTGGACATTTCCCTTCCAGCTCATTCTACAGACTGAGGCAAAAAGGGTTAAATGACTTGCCCAGGGTCACAGCTAGTAGGTGTCTGAGGTCAAATTTGAACTCAGGAAAATAAGTCTTCCTGACTCCAGATGTAGCACTTTATCCACTATGCCATCTAACTGCCCCTGAATATGATTACTGCTGATCTATTCTACTAGAATCTTAGCTCTAGCTTTCACCCACCAGGATATTTCACCTTTTCCCCTTGGTCCTATGTCTCAGCAAACCATAATCACAATATAGCATACCCCTTCCAGGCTGCTTCCTCAATTTGTATTTGCATTACCCTCAGAAGGCAGAGAATACTACCTAATTATCATTAGTTATCAGGATAACTAACCTGGAGGGACTAGAGTTTCTAGTACTGAAATGGAAACTCGGACAGAATCAACAGGCCAAGACCATCAGTAATCGAATTCAGGAAGCGTTTATTAGCTGGCCAGCGGCAGTCCTAGGGATAAAGTCCCAGGAGCTGCCCCGAACCCCAGTAGATACACAGTTTAAATAGTCCAAAAACCACCATTGTATCAGGAGTAACAATAATGGGGCAGACTGGTCAGGCAGGATATGGGGGCAATCTTAGATAAAGCAGGTTGTTCAATAACCAAGTGGAATGGAAGATTCTTGGGTTTACAAGGCTTACTACTTCAGCCAGACAAGATAAGAGTGGGCTGGGGGCACACTGGGTTAAAGTTGTTCAATAACCAAGTGGAATGGGGGATTTCTGGGTTTACAAGAATTCAGGATACAAAGATGGGCCCCTCGTAAGCCAGTGAAATGTCAAGGCATACTACTTCAGTACTTTTTTTTACTCATGAGCCCCTCTTGGTGTGCTCCTTGTTAACCATTAGACAGTAGACATCAATTAGCCTTTAGGACAGGGATTTAATTTACTGAAAATGTATGGTGAGTACACTTGATAAGAAAACATCCCTCCAAGTTTAGACTACATAGTCTCCTGGTACACGTAAGGTCCTTGGGACAGTGACCTCAGATTTAAAGAACTGTGGATTAGTAAGGCTCACATGTAAAGAACATGTGACACAAAAAGGTGCTACTTCCTGACTGCCAGTCTTTGAGGTCCCTTTATCCCTGTGGACTCTTTATGAAATTTGCTGTGTGTCTTGCTATCAGTGATAGATGAGTCTTTTTGATGGAGTATAGGCTCTGGGAATCCCCATGAATCCTCCCACTTGATCTGGCCTTTGCCTGAGGCCTTAAGCCTTCCATTATCCCTTCTATTCCCAAATCTGTTACCCTTAATTTAGCCCTCCATTTGAAGATGGTCATCACAAAATGATGAGGTTTAGGCTAGGGGTGCTCGAGACCCCAAAATACCAACACACTGGGTCCTGCAAAATGAATTTGACTCAAGCCTTCTCTCAGCCAAAATAAAGCAAAGTTTAGTAAAAGTTCACTATATTGGGTAGACTCTTAAGGAGCCTTGGTATCTGTAAGTCTTGTATGGAAAAGCAGGCCCCAGAAACCGCCCTGAGGGGTCTTGTGTAGGAGCTAGCACTATGGGAAACTGACTGACACTTCACATGAAGGCACTCAGATTCTATCTAGCCTAACAAAGGATCAAGGTTTAACCTGGCCATGCTTGTCAATACAAGCATCATAAATGCTTATAGACTCCTTAGGAGTCTACTTAATATGGCTAATCTTTAATAAACTTTGTTTTACTTTGGCTGAAAGAAGGCTTGAATCAGTTTATTTGGCAGGACCTGGCATGTTGGTATTTTGGGATCCTGAGCACCCTTAAACCTAAACCTCAATATTTCTACATGAGCTGGCTCCTCACAGGGCATGGAATCTCCAATGGACGAGTGGATCTGCTTCCAGACTGCTCAGATGCTACATTGACATCTTCCTTTGATGAGGTACAGGCTCTGGGAACCCCCTTGAACTCTGATTGAATCTTCCCATTTGATGAGTCATTTGCCTGAGGCCATAAGCCTCTCATTGTGGCTTGACTCAAAAAAAAAAAGAAAATAATATTACTAGCCTGTCCCTCCTTTGTCCAGCTACTTCCCACCCTTGATCCTCCCAAAATATCTAAACACCCTTAAACTAGCCTGGCCCTCCATTGTCTCATCTCCAGGTAGCCTCTAGCTATTTCCTACCCTTAATCCTTTATTACTAGAGTCTGACATCATTTGACTCCTCCTCAAGCCCCTCCCCAAACTCTCCCTCTAGACCACTCCTAGATTCCTCCCACAACCTTTCTGTATATAAGACCTCATCTTGCCTCCATGAGAGAGAACACCTGAGAATGATCTATCCAGACTCACTTTGTGTCAGGTTATTCTGGCCTACTTGTCCAGTACAAGAGTCACAGATACCAAGGCTCCTTAAGATTCTACCCATTATGGAAAACTTTTAATAAACTTTGCTTTTCTTTGGCTGAGAGAAGGCTTGAGTTGAACTCATTCAGCAGGACCTAGCGTGTTGGTATTTGGGGGTCTTGAGCACCCCTAACCCTAGACCACAACATTGTATGGTTCCCTAACCTCATCATCTTGACCTTGCAATGCCTTTGCTACTTTCTTGAAGTTGCTGCTCAGTCCCCTCCTGATTTCTATGGCTACTTTTATGGGCTCTGGTGGACTCTGGTTGTTGATGGGAACTCTGATGTCCAGATATCCTAAATTCACAGGATTGTCTGGTAGGGGAAGGAGAGAAAAAGAAGCTCTCTTCTCCCAAGTGATTTCCTTTCAGGGGCTTACCTGGAGCTTCTCTACCACTTGATTAGGGGTTAGCAAACTACAATGAAAATTTAAAGTGTAAAAAACTAAATTTTAACTAAATAATAATGTATTATATATGTATATATATAACTAAAATTTATATAGTACTATGCTATAGGCACTCTGCTAAGTGCTTTACAATTTTCATCTGATTTGATCCTCACAACAGCCGTGAGAGGTAGATGCTATTATTACCCTCACTTTACAAATGAAGAAAGTGAGGCAAACAGAGATTAAGTGACTTTCCCAGATTTATTCAGTTGTTTGTGAACTCAGGTCTTCATGACTCTGGGCAGCTAGGTGTCACAATGGATAGAGTGTTGGGCCCAGAGTCAGAAAGACTCCTTCCTGAGTTCAGATCTGGCCTCAGATACTTATTAAGCTTGACAAGTCACTTAACCCTATTTGCCTCAGTTTCCTCATCTGGCCAAAGGAGCTGGAGGAGGAAATGTCAAACCACTCCAGTGTCCTCGCCAAGAAAACCTCAAATGGGGTCATGAAGAGTCAGATATGATTAAAACACAACTTCCTGACTCTAGGCCCAGTATTCTATCCACCACACAACCTAGCTATAAAAGAACTTGGCCAAATTTTCAGATACTGAACACTGGCAGTAGATTGGTCTGCATGACTTCAAACAGGCTTGCTGTTTTATACCTAGATCCAATCAAAAGATATTTTCTGCGGGAACACATATCTTTTTCTAATGATCAAAGCACCTTAATGATTGATTCAGTCATGTTGTCTGGACCTTCTAGGATTATATTAATTAGGGTGGGTGGGTAAATCCTCACTTTTAGAACAGGAACATAATAAAATGTATATCCCTCTGACCTGTATGCTGCATTATATATGGTAGATATGATTCTTGATTGACAGAGTAGCAACACTGTGTATCACATGTGGAGAAAAGGAACTTCTTTAAATTGCTGGAATATTTCAAGAGAGATGAGCTCAGACTTACAAGGGTTATAAGGAGCTAGCTCTCAGGGATGCATACTTGTGGAGAACTGGCTTCAACCATGTCCCATGATCTCCTGTGCTTGCTAATGATGGAGTGATGGGACCTGAACCCTGAATTTTCCCATACATTTCAGCAGCCCATTCCTTGGATTTTCCCACACAACCCAGTCCCTGGAGTCTCACCCTAAGACATGTGATCCAGCCTAGTCCACTTAGATATTCAATAGTCCTTTTTATACTCCTTTTGCTGTGGCTCTCCCACCCACCCAGACCACTTAATTCCTTTCATTGTTGCATCTGAGCCACCCCAAGTTATTTACCACTCCTTAATCCCATCCAAATCTTTTTGTGTGTGTAAAAGTATCATTCTCAACCTTATCAAACTGCAGATTCCCTAAGGATCTCACCAGCTCCTGTTGGTGTTACAATAAATCTTGCTACTTTGACTGAAAGAAGGCTTGAGTGCTTGAATTCTTTCCAGGCAGACTTGCCCCATATCCTGAGTTCCCAGCAATGCCAAACTGTATCATTACCCTACTACTAAAAGCAGGTTTTCCAAGATCTGATTATCCCCTCTCTCCTTGGTGAGGTGTTGTATCTTGAAAAAAATTTTTTTCTTAAACATATTTTCACATTAGTCATATTGTAAATAAGAATTAGAACCAAAGGGAAAAAGCACAAGAGGGAAGAAATGGGAAAAAAAAAGAGAAAATAGTATGCTTTGATCTGCATTCAGACTCTGCAGTTCTTTCTCTGGATGTGGATAGCATTTTCCATCATGAGTCTTTTGGAATTATCTTAGACCCTTGTACTGCTGAGAAGAGTTAAGTCTATCAAAGTGGGTCATAGCACAATATTGCTATTACTGTGTACAATGTTTTTCTAGTTCCTCACACTTCACTCAGCATCAATTCATCTAAGTCTTTCTAGATTTTTCTTGAGTCCACCTGCTCCTCATTTCTTAAGGAATAATAGTATTCTATTACATTCATATGAGGTATTTTATCTTGCTCCCAGCTAAAGGGCTCCTTTACTCTTGTGTATTCTTTGGTCTGTGCTAATCTGTGTAATTTTCCAAATCTCTGCTTCCTGCTTATTTTGATAAAGAGACTTTGATAAAGGCTATTTGTGATGGTCTATCATGAAGCTAAGCTCTTACTAACAAGCTAAATATTCCCCTCCCTCCACTCCTCCCTCAGAAAGGGATCAGGGAAGGTGAAAGGGAATGTATCCTGATCTAGAACTCCCATATTTAAGGGATTTTAGATAGTTAGATAGTTTATATAGTCACTTTAGGAAGCAGTTGGAGGGCAGAAACAAGGGTTGATATCTGCAACAGAACTGTGAGTGGACAAGTGGTGACATCTAGAGATGACCCTGGCTCCCAAGTCCTCCTTCAAAATGGAAATCGATAGTACTGCCTTCTAGGTGAGTAAAATCACACGGAGGGAAAGACTGCTCACTCCTCCTGGGAATGAGAGATGGAAGATGTGGGTTTAGGCATCTGATCTCTATCTTTTCTTATATGCCTATAGACTACATAAAGATAATTTCTGAGTTTGAGATATACATATAGACTACATAAATACTACCCTAGGTATGAAAGGAGTTATACATATATATGGGCATCTAGGTGGCACAGTGGATAAAGTGCCTGGAGTCAGGAAGACTTATCTTCCTGAGTTTAAATCTGGCCTCAGACATTTATTAGCTGTGTGACCCTGGACAAGTCATTTAACCTTGTTGGCCTCAGTTTCCTCAAGTGTAAAATGAGTTGGAGAAGGAAATGGCAAACCACTCCAGTACTTTGCCAAGAAAACCCTAATGAGTCACAAAGAGTCAGACACAACTGAACAATAGGACATAAACCTGCACAGGAATTTTTTTTTAAATCTGTATTTAGTTTTATTCCTTTTGCTGTTTCTATGTGTAAAATATATGTGAGTATGGTAGTTGTCTAAGGATAAAGATAGCTCAGTTGTCTATGGAATCAAGAGATATCCTATCTCCAAGGTAGCCTGTGTTCTCTGTAGGGTGCAGGAGGTGGGTTGTAGCTGGACATTTGCTCCCTTCCTCATTCTTCTCCAACAGGGGTGTTGGGCTTATATATAATTATTTATATATAATATAATGAGATATTGATGGGGTCCTTGTGATATATATATATATGTCTGTAGTATCAATCTGTAACATCAGTTTGTAAGTGGGGTGCTTTGGGACCTATGTCTGTAAAATCAATTTGTAAAAGCAGTCTGTAAAATCACACTTCCCCCTTCCAGCACTCTGCCCAGCAACAACTCATGACCTGTTTATCTCTGCTTGAAACAATAAGTTATGTAAATGTTATCTCCCTTAGTTAGGGTGGCCAGCCCCACCATAAATTCTTCAATACCTTATCTATAGGGTAATTCCTTAGTCAATTATATACCCACACTGTCTCTGATGACCTTGGTGGGTGGCAGACTGGGCACTCTTTAGTGAAGTGTCAGGCCTAAAACCACACCTCCAGCTAGCCCCGCCTTGAGCTATTTCCCAGTGAATCATGGGCAATACACCTGCACAATTGATATTAAAAGTGTATGGTCCTTTGAGCACTGACCACTCCTTAACTCCTCCCTGATCCCACCCTTACTCACCTAGTTAGCATAATTGACACCTTAAAACTATGCCTGGGGCCTCTGTGAGTTTGCAGGTTCCATAAGAGTCTAGCCCGCTGCGTAACAATAAACTTTACAATTTCGGCTTCAAAGTTTGCTTGAGGCTGGTGAATTCCTTCCAGACTGGATGCCAGGGTGGCATCCCTGGCAGAACCACTTACCCTCCCCCCCTCCTTATCACCCTTCCCTCTTCAGTATCAATATGACACATGCTTAGCACAGTGCCTGGCACATAGTAGGCAATATATAAATGTTTATTCCTTTTCCCCTTCTTTTTTCCTTGAAAACCCAACATCTTTATTCTTTGTTGCCACATTTCCATCACTCCTGCACAATTTGGACACTCAATCCCTTGTTCTGCTTGTCCACATGGTCATGACTATTTGCTCAGGTATTGGGGAGGAAGACCAGCAGAAAAGAACTACAACATGTGCAAAGATCAGTAAATGTGAAATAAATTGAGGAGGGAAAGAGCATCGATAATTAGAGGTATCAAGAAAGACTTTGCTGCAAGGTCAATGGAAGCCCTGAAGAAAGATCAGGATCTAGAGAAGCAGAGGTGAGAAGGGAATATGTTCAAGGTCTATGCAATAGGCAGGACAAAAACATCAAGAGGGAAAATGGAGTGGTATGTGTGAAGAACAGAGAGAAGCCCACTTTGGTTGGACCATAGAGGTAAGAAAGGGAGCAATATATAATGAAGTTGAAAAGAAAGGAAGGGGACAGTGGGCTTTAAAAGTTAAACAGATGCATTTTATTTTAGGGGCAATAGGGAAGCACTGGAGCATATTGAATAGCGAGTGACATGGCCAGAACTACACTTAAGGAAAATCACTTTGGCAGCTGTGTAGAAGGTGGATATTAGAGACACAAGGCAAGGAGACCTATCAGGAGGCTATGGTCTAAGTGAGAGTGGATGAGGCTTTGAACTAAGGTGATAGCTCCTGAATAGTTGAGAAGTTAGATGTGAGAGATGTCATCATATAGAAACAGCAAAATTTCCTCCTTGATTGGCTATGTGGAGCAAGAGAGAATGAGAAGTTGAAAATAATGCTGAAGTTACAAACTTGAGAAACTGGAAGAGTGGTAGTACCTTTGAAGGACATAAAGAAAGCAGTCAGTCAGTCATCATGCATTTATGAAGTGCCTACTGTGTGTCAGGCACTGTACTAAGAAAGGCAAAAAAAAAGTAGTTCCTGCTCTTAAGGAACTTACAGTCTAGTGGAAAAGACAACATGCAAACAACTATGTACAAATAAGTTATATGAAAAGTAAATTGAAGGGAATGTACCAGTATTAAAGGAGACGAGGAAAGACTTTTTGCAGAAGGTAGGTACACTTGTGGCTGGAACTTAAAAGGATCCAGGAGATGGAAATGATAAAGGAAAGAGTTATAGGCATGAGAGACAGCCAAGAAAATGCCTAGAGTTGAGAGATGGAGTATCTTGTGTGGGGTGCAGCAAGGAGGCACTTTGGATCACTGGGTGAGGACTTAGGTATAAGAAAACTGAAAAAGGAGAAAGGAGCCAGATTATGAAGGACTTTAAATGCCAAACAGAAGATTTCACATTTAATCCTTAAGGCAATAGAGGTCACTAGAATTTTTGAATAGGGGTGTGGCATGGTTAGACTTGTACTTTTGGCTAAAGGGAGGATGAATTAGAATAGGGAGAGACTAGAAACAGGCTGCCCCACCAGAAGACTGTTGCAGTAATATAGGAAGGAGTTGATGAGGGCCAGCACTTAAGTGGTGGCAGCATCAGAGGAGAGAAGGAAGCCTATGTAAGAGATTGCAAAGCTAAAATCTACACATTTTAGAAACAGACTGGCTAGAGGAAGTGAGAGACAGTGAGTAATAGAGGACGACATTTGGGTGTTGAGCTAAAACTGGGAGGATCACTGTGCCCTTGACAGTAATAGGAAAGTTAGAAAGAAGGAAGAATGTAGGAGGAAAGATAATGAGTTCAGTTCTGGATATTTTGAGTTAAAGGCATTTGAGATGACCAATAGTCAGTTGTAAATGCAAGTCTGGGGGTTACTTTCAGGGAAGTTAAAACTAGATAAGCAGATCTGCCTAGACATAATAATTGAATCTAGGGGAGCTGATGAGATCACCAAGTGAAATAGTTTAGAGGAAGAAGACGACCCAGGATAGACTTTTGGGGGTTACCCACAGTTAACTGGGTAGAACCTGGAAGGAGATCCAGCAAAGAGACTGAAAAGGAGTTGTTGGACAGGTAAGAAGAGGATCGTGGGAGAGGAATATCATGAAATCATAGAGGGAAGAGAGTATGAAGAAGACAGTGATTAACAGTGTCAAAAGCTGTAGAGGTCAAGTTTAGAATAGGGGAAAGTTTGGGAGAGATTCATTATCTTTCTGTCTTAGACATGTTGAGTTTGAGATGTTGCCTGGACATACAGTTTGAAATATACAATAGGCAGTCAGTCATGTGGAACTGAAGCTCAGAGGAGAGACTGAGTCATTTGCAGAGATGATAATGAAACCCATGGAAGCTGATGAGACCACCAAGTGAGAAAGTACACGGAGAGCAGAGAACTGGGCCCAGGACAGTCTTGGGGAACACACAGTTAGGGGTGTGCGATATGAATGATATACCTAGGAGACTAGATCATAATAGACTGTGGGTCATTGTCAGTCCCTGATTAACTGGAATGAATTTCTCAATGAAATTGGTAGGATTAGAGGGAATTAAAAGGCCTCAGCTATTGGATGAAGCAACTCATTGTACACAGAGAACTTCTAATTTTGGCTAAGAAAATCAGCCCTGCCCACTTGTAGCAGCAAGCATCCTAGTATACTCAGGACGTCTGCTAGCACAGGTTCTTTGATCTGCTTTTCTAAAGGAAAGCAACTCAAAAAGGGTTAACAATCTTACTTTAATCAAGCATGTATTATTTACCTAGTTCAGGGAAAAAGTCAGAACTCTGAACTTCAGAGAAAATACAAACAGAAGTTAAAAGCAGATGAAAAAATACAGACAGAGAAAATAACACAATTCAACAGACCAACAGACAGGGCTTCTAGCTGTCTGACCATTACATGCCTATGTAGTTACCAGAGAGAGAAACACCAACATCTGGGTTTTCCAAATGGGGGAAGGGGGGTTTCAATGTCTATCCAGAGTCTTAGCTTGCCAAATCACACAACTCTTCCCATAAGTGAGCCCCAAAGCAAAATCCCACCCTAGGAGATTATATATGTGTGTGTGTGTGTGTGTGTGTGTGTGTATGTATATATACTCCCCTAAGCAAGCTTTTCTTGTTGGGGTGGCAAGTGAGACCCATTAAGGGGCAGGGAATATCTTCAAATTCCCTTACCATTACACCACCCACTTCCCCAACCCACTCCCTAACTTGGTCTAGATAAAAAGCAAGCTAGGCTCATCTTCTCTGACAATCAGGGAAAGAGGATCAAGCTCTGAAGACTCTTCTTTGAGGGTAGCTCTGCCTTGAGGTTTGCAGGTTTTGGGTTTCCCAGACCTGCTATCTTCTAGGAGACTTATAGGTTGTCAAATGAGTGGCTATGGACCTTGGATGATATCAAACGGGAAGCCTGATCCAGGAGCTGTCCAAGGAGGTAAACAAACCTCTGCTGGACATGAAGGCAGCAGCCTTCATCTCCTTCATGCAACATGTAGCACCCAAATAGGGGAGCCTATTTCTGATTAAAGTGTAAATAGAACCTAATCTAGGTGAGTTCTGGCCCTAAAAAATATTGGGCTCATGCCCTTGACCTGATGAGAAGTCTCCTGGGTGAAAATAGATTCTTTTGTCTCAGATCAAGGTAAGTTCTCAGTGGGAGCAATGGAAGACTTTTGGCCCACCTCCTCATTAATATGTACACACACACACACACACACACACACACACACACACACACACACACACACCTGCATTGATTGTTCACCAATCAGGAAGATCTTTTCCTGTCAGGGATAGATAAGTTTTCCAAAAATATTTAAACATTTGATGATCTTCATAATCTTTTGTCTTTGGTTACCCAGAGACACCACTATCAATTAATTTGCTAATTTAATTAACAACTTGATTATTAATTATCCAGAAACTCTGACTCTTGGGCTTTTTCAATCTTAGAGCTGTTTGTGGAAGAAACTCTTGCAGGTGTCCAGTAGGTAATTTTTCTCTTATAAAAAAGAGAAATGACTTTCATTCTTTTAGCTTTGAAAGGGAAGACTCCAGTCTATCCACCACTCAGCTGTTAATTTTATCTTCCTGACCATCTTACCCTTTTCAGATCCCTGGCTGGATCTGGATCTCATTGGATTTCATTAGCTCCTTGACATTAGATTGTAAGCTCCTTGAGGAAGGAGATTTTGCTTCTTTTGGGGTTCCACTGTGCCAGCACAATGTCTGGCACATAGTGTTTATGTTTATCGACTAATTGGATAGGGTAGTCCCTCAGAACAGTGATTGTTTGGGAACAATCACTGTCACTCCTTTCCATTGCTTAGTCCCCAAGAGTAGCTGAAGTTTTGAAGAAATGCCTAATCTCTAGAAACCTCAAGCTAATAGATGTGCCCTGAACATAGTTTTCTATTTTACATTTTTCCTCTGGCCCCTTCCCACATCTCTCCTCATCCTCCTTCTCACCCTCTTCTTTCTTCCAACCAAATCTTCCTCAGTCTTTGAGACAGCTTCAAAAAGCCCTTTCTCTATGGTATTTTGACATCTGTTTATCAGCCCAGCCCATGGGTATGCTCATTGGCTTGGTAGGACCTCCTGAAAGGTCAAGAGAGATCTGTCAAGGTCTGCTCATTAGCCCATTTGTCAACCAATGGGACTCTGTATTTTGTGAAGATCCTCCTGGTGGGTCAAGGGCAAGGTCTATTAACCAATGAGATTCTGTATTTTTAGTTTGCTTCATCTGTATTATCTGGGTATCAAACACTATAAAACTAAGGCCCTGGAGGGAAAGGGGCATCTCAGATTGTGAAGAAGATCTGAGGTCCACTTCATTAGAGGGGACCATGGGCCCTTTAATAAAGTACCATTGGCTCAGAGCTCTGCCTTGGTTTTTTTAATTATAGGTTGGGCAATTATGGACACCACACAGAGGGGAAGTGTTTTAGAATTACTGTGCTCGCTATGCCATTTGAGTAAATGAAAATTGAATCTATTGGCTGATTGTTAATAAGACATGCACCATGGGTTCATGAGTCAGAATAGTAGGAAGAAAAGTACAACTCTACAGAGTTAATACTAGAATCCCAAAGGTGTGTTAAAGTTATAAGGAACTCCTAGATGAGGGAACTCCTTTTGGAGAGTTGCTTGAGACCCCGAGAGGTTAAGTTACTTTACCAGGGTCTTGCAATCAGTATGTATCAGAGTCTTCTAAACTTCCAGATCAATACTCTAGTTATACTACTCCACATTGACTCTCATTTCTTCATCTCTAAGAAGGGTTAATGATACTTGTCCAACCTACTTCATTAGGTTCTGAAAGCTGTTCAAAAAGTATAAAACTTGTTCAAATGTAAACTGTATTTATTACTTAAATACTTTTAAGACAAATTGTGCTTTGTCAGAATGTTATTTTAGGAAAAAAACAGTTGGACAGAACATTCTATTAAGAATACCTTTCAACTATTGTAGCAGTCAGAAAAAAACTACAGAATCATATTTCCCTCCTGTAATGTCACATAAGCAACATATTCAGCTTCTTAGTAATGAGTTTAGAACCCCAAGGATATGTTCAAACATATTCCAAATCTTATGATATGTCTGGATTGCTCAACCTAGCCTCAGGAAATCATGAAGATATATTTATGTGTTAAATGTACTTTCTAAAGCTAAATTCCTGAGGGTGCTGAAAGTTTCCTAGTCTTTCCATAGAAAAACTGATACTCATTTTTCTCTGTGGGTGGTTCAGTTGTTTCATTTAAAAAACAAAAACAAAACACCACAACAGTGTGCCTGATTGTCTTCTATTTTGAAAGATGTAAGCTCAACGGCATGTAATAAGTCATTCGAAACTAGAACATAGTAGTGACTTGCAACTCTTCTGCTCCATGAAATATAGAGCTGAATTTACATTTTCTCCAAAAGAGAGGAGACTCCCCCTTTCAAAGGCAGGTCTTAAAATTTCTATGAATGAAGTTGGACATTATGGATGTAAAGATCAATGTATTCAGCCTTACTTAATCATGTCTTCAGTTTTCATTAGTTTCAGGTAAGAGAATAAAAGAAAGTGGTTTTAATTTCTGAAGAAATTATTCCTGAATGGAGAGCTAATAATATTAACTCCATCTAAGGGGCAGGCACTGGGCCAAAATCCCTCCTGCATCTCTGCCAATACACTTAATCCTGACCTGGAGCAGCTTTCTCTGCCAGGTCCAAAGAGAGGCTGCCAGTCACTCAGAATTATGCCAAACCATGCACTGGTTTGACTGATATGCAAGGAGCAGAGATTAACTGAAGATAAGACCAAATTCATTTTCCATGATTATTTAAGCCAAAAATTCAGACATATGTATTTTTTTTATTTCAAAGAAAGATTAGGTGTTAATTTTATTCTAGGAATTTGAAGTGTCTTCTTTATGATGTAGCTTGTAAAACATTCTGACATATTCTAAAACAATACTGGAAGAATTGTGATTTTAAAGTATAAAGAACTTTACAAAAATATAACTTATCATGGGTATGTGAAATAATGTTAATTGTCAAGCTCTGTTATTTATGTAAGAGTATCAAAATCTGTGCCTGAAAGTTCTTAAAGAACATTGTCTACTCAGGCTGAATCTTCTACCACTTCAATTTTTCTTGGTTAGAAGGCACTGTGGGAAGTCAAATAAATCAATGAGTGCAGGAATTTTTTAACTAGTGTTCCATGAAACAGTGTACTGTGATGGTCTCCCTGGCTGCATGGCAAACATTTTAGAACAATGAATTTGGGAATAATGAAAGTTCTTCAGTTGCCTATTTTAACTTATCACTTAAATCACATTAGAAAAAAAATTCACAGAAGATTAATGTGTGGGAGTGAGGAGAAGAGAGTTAGCCACTGGGCATGAAATTCTCCAGTTGGCTGATATTCAAGGTTTTCAACCCTGTTCATTTGTATAAGTAGCCATGCTCCACTATTAGGAGAGTTAGTAATAGATACATTGCATGTTTCTTTTGCTTTTAATTAATGGTATCTCCCTAGAGGCTCTCACTTTGTTTAGAAGTTACTCATTTTAATTCAAGAATAGTATTCCAACTGTGACATAAAGGTAAAATAAAATTACACTAGTGATTCTGGTAGATAAAGGAAATATAGAGAAGCACTAAACTCTAAGGAGTGTCTTGGCAATGAAAGTGACATCTCAATCATTTGAAATTTGTCTTATTGCTTATCCTAAAGGAGTGTCTATACAAAGATCCTTGATTTCAGTGTAGGTACTCTCTTAAGTCAAGAAAGACCTTAAACCCTCCAGCAGCTGGTTTTCATGGTACTAAACAGTTGATTTTCGTGACTTGGGACAACTTCATTGCTTGGTAGTCCAACCTCCAATGTTTTGACTGTAGAAACTTAGCTAACACTGGCCTTTAGGAAGGCACACCAGATATTCTAAGCCTTTTTGGCTTCACAGAACACCCCCCCCCCCCCAGTATTTATACTTCTTCTGGCATAGCTTTTGACATCTCCAGATCAAAGTGAGACTCTTCAAGCATTATTGAAATATTTCCCAATATCACTATTCCATTATCATTCTAAATATTTCCACGGAGGAAATACTTCACCTGGGCTTTCTCAATTCCGCAGAATACCCAAAGGACTTTGTCTCTGCCGGAGATAACTTTGCAGTTTTACAGAAGCTAATGATGCTGGCAGACCTTTGTGGACCAAAAGGCTAAATACGGTACAGTACAGGCAGTCTGGTGATGAATACATTAGCTTTGAGGCCCCTTCTGAAGGAAGTGATTTGTTTTCGTCAACTCCCCAGTTCCAGGCTTTTTCTGCAACCTTTTCCATCTTTCCGTTATTATTCACCAGTACCACTCAGGGCGGATTGCCCCTTTAAAGCCAATCACATTACTTTAGGAAGAGATATTTAGGGAGGGGGAGGGCACATTTGGTTAAGGAGAGGTTAAGTCTTTTCTAGTACTGGGTACTGCGCCTTAGTTTGGGTCAATTCTCCGTCACTGAGGCGCCTGCCTTACAACTGTTGGGATTTTAAAGGGAAAGCACGAGTTTCTCTAACAGAGGTGAATATAATTTTAAATAAATGCTACCCCGCCTGTCCCTGGTAGGCTAAGTGTAATAAATATTACAGCACATACAGCCCGTTAGCTCCAGAAAATAACCCATAGTGATGCTAGCGCGAGAATGATTATAATATTCTTTTCCGACAGCTCTGGTCCTTCTCCCCACACAGACTCTCATCCCTGCTCAAAGCGGGCAAATCACTCCATCTCCAAGGAACTCTGTTTTCTCCTAGAAGCTCGGAAAGCCTGAGGCCACATTTCTCCATATTGGCCAGGACAGCTATCTCTCGAGAGATACAGCAAGGTTAAAGCAGAGAGTTGAGCCCAGGACCCAGGAGTTCCTGCTTTTCTCCTATTCTCCATTGGGATCTTAGTGAAAAGGCATGACAGGAAGAGGAGGTAGAGGGCATAGGGATGGCGGAGAGTGCGCAGGGCTATGAAAAGAAAAACTTGTCTCGTAACTATTGTAGAAGAGGTCGATACTGAAAGCTGTAGTCAAAAGAAAAAAAACGACGTGGCTTCTCCAATCTCCAAAAGAGATTGCAGTCTTTTGGAGGATTGGGGGAAGAGAGGGATGGAGAGAGGAGAGAGAAAGCGTGTATATTGGGAGGAAGGAAGGGGGGAAAGGAAAAGGAGAAAGAAAAGAGAGGGAAGGAGAGAGAAGGAATAGAGGAGGAAAGGAAAGATGCAGGAGGGAGAGAGAGATGGGGAGAGGTTAAAAGAGGGGGGAAAAAGAGACGGAGAAGGAAAGGGAGGAAAGAGGGAAAGAGGAAGAGAGAAATGGAAGAAGAAAGAGAGAATGAGTGAGAGAGAGAGAGAGAGAGAGAGAGAGAGAGAGAGAGAGAGAGAGAATGAATGAGAGAATCCTTGTACAAGGGCGGGAGAGTTGGCTGGAAAGTGCAAAGCAGCAGGACTCTCCTATATATACCCTGGAGGCTCCAATGAAGAGCAGCATCCAGCCCCAGCCCGCGGAGATGCTGCTGCTGCCTCCGCTGCTGCTACCGCAGCCGGGTCTCCAAGTGCACGGTGGGTACCCCCAGTCACTTCCTATAGACCAGGCCAATCAGGCAGCTCAGGGGCTTGCATTTTGGCAGATGCACCCCACTCTCGCTCCCCTCCTGCTGAGCCCTGGGGCTGGAGCTGGGAAGCCGCTGAGCGGGGACTAGTATCCCTGGCTCCTAATGGCTCTCCCGGAATCTCTGGACCCCTGGGCACGGTGCCTGAAGATCCGCTAAAGTGGGAAGGAGTGAAAGAGAGGAGAGCAGGCCCCGAGGGTGCATAATGAAGGTCCCGATGGGCATCCGGAGACTGAGGTGGAAGCTTGGTAGACGCTGCACCCTCCTCTTCGTTCTCTTCTGGACCGTTTGCTGGGTGCTAGTGGCCACACTTTTTCTCCAAGTCCACAGGAGCGTCTTTTCTGAACGGTGTACAGACGAAAAGAGCCGGAGGATCCTGGCTGGGCTGGTATGTCCTGTCCTGACCCTGTCCTGTACCTGTCTTCCATCTCTCTTCTCCTCTGCGCCCATTCACTTTGCCCACTACCTGCCTCCCTCTCCTGGGAGCGCGAGCGCTTTCGGGATGGAATAACTGGGAGAGAGGGCTAGCCACCAGGTGGGGATCTACTGAGCGTGAGACCTGGGGAATGAGTGCTTTGGCTTTTTGACATTGGACTCAGTTCTATCTCTTTCATACCCAGGAGCGCCTATGCCTCACTTTACTCTGACCCATCAAGGGGGAGGAAATCGGATGCCACACTCCTCAAAGAGGGATCTTGTTTCTGATTTCACAGAGTATATAAGGAACACACATCCCATTCACACATACACATACTGGAAAGCATGTGTGGACACAATTGTCTTTTTTTGAACACAGACATAATGTGTATGTTTGTGTGTGTGTGAGTGTGTGTGTGTGTGTGTGTGTGTGTGTGTATGACAAAGGGAGGTTACAAATTCCTCTTTTTCTTTACGTTTGTTTTCTGCCATCATTGTTAACCTGAATCTAATATGCCTATTCAAGAGAGTTTGCTATATCTAGTAATTGGCAGTTCCCCCTAATAATTAAGCCTCACATTTCAATAATGTTTAAAGTTTGCATATTGCTTTTCATAAAAAAATCTGAGTTAGCACCCATTTTATAGATAAGGAAACTGAGGTGCATTGACTTGGCCATAGTCACCCATCTAGTAAATGCCAAAGATTTGTGCCCAAGTCTCATGAAAACTTCATTAGTGTGCAAGCCAAAATAAGGTGGAGTGCCTAGTCACATAGAACAGGCAAAGAAGTTCATAACTTGGAAGTGATATATTTGTAATGAATCTTTTTCTTTCTTGCTTGCTTTCTTGCTTTGTTTTTCTTTTTAGAAATTCAACCATATTTAACCTCCATCCACCATTTTCTCTTCCAACTGCTATTTTTCACCCACAATCCATTAAATTTGACCTTCAGATGATTCCTCCAGTCAAGTAAGGGCACATGAAGTACTTGAGACCAATCATCACTATTAGAGGCTTTGTGAGTTTCAGAGCACAATGGCTAAGAATATGATTGCTTTGTAACAAGGCAAAAAAGCAAGAGTAGAATAAAGGGAATGGCCCTGGAAACCTTTTCCTTCCCAAACCCCTTTTGTTTCCTTTTCTCTTTTTATACAGTAGTTACTGTCAATTAAATAAGATAGAGAGCTTAAGTGCTTAGACTAAACAATTAAAGCATCTTCTAATGGATTAAAAAGATATAGTAGCAAAGGTGAGACAATTAGTTAAAACTGGCATCTTCTGGCAGCACAGAAATCCGTAGTTGCTATAAAACAAGATTTCATCTTCTTACTCCTTCCATTTTATTCAGAATATTAAGCAAATAAAAACAAAGGAATAGACCCTTTAAAAAGGAAGATAGAAGAGATAGTGATAATTAAGTATTTGAGTGAATATTCGCTTCAGAAAAGTGAATGTGTAAGCATTGATCTTATGAACTATCACTTTTTTCCTTCCCCCCCCATAAAATTTAAGAAATAAATTGAATTTTCAGCCCATGAGTGCAATTATGTTTTCTTTCTCACCAAAATATGGAAACAATTCTTTGGGGATAAAATATTCATAAGAATGTATACATACATACAATTAATGGGGGAAAATGAAGGAAACAAATTAGGTATGAAAATACCTAGATTAAACAAATAACATTCCTGAATTGAATTAGACCTGATGAACAAGTCATATGTTGATGAAATGCTCAGTATTGTTTACATAGATCCTCCCTTTTGATATGTAAATTTATTTGTGCTGAGTTTCTCCAAACTTTATCCACACTCATTTTCTTATTCCAATTCACACTTTTCTCTTCACTTTTACAGACTTACTCATTTTTTCATTCCTTCATTCTTACCTTTCCTCCCTAGTCAGTTTCTTTCCACCACTGAACACAAACTAAGACTGTCTGAAACTGCTTTTGAAAAATAATAGTTTAAGATTTTTTTAAGTGTGTAGATTAAATGGAAACCTAGCTGAGGTTGAGTGGAATGAAGCCTAATAGAAACTAAATAATCCATTATGAAAGCAAGTTATTGATAATCATTAATTTTCCAGACTTCCACGTAATAAATGAAGACTAATTATGCTCAGGAGCTCTATCAATTTATCTTAAATGGCCTCCCTATTGGATTTTTTTTTCTTTAGCTCTGGTCTGACATAGAGCTGAAAAGGTCAGTTCTCTGTCTGCTGAGGTGCTACATACTCCCCACTGCCAATAGGCAATTCTAAAATACCAGTGTTACCTTCCCCAGAATTTATTTGACACAGATTCAAAGATGACAGACAGACTTCCTCTCCCCTCAACAGACTTTTAAACCCAAGTTAGTTGGGCAGTACTGTTTGTGTCAGTTGGTTCTCATAAGGCATCATTTATTCCTATTACAACCTATTCCACTCTCTCATGCTGCTTTTGCTCATGGGAATACTGCACGTGTCTTTAGCCAAGATACACATAAGATTAGATTTTCTTTTAAATGGTTTTAAGTTACTGTTAGATGTGGTGTCCTCCCCTCCGATCATCCAAAAACCCAGAAGAGTTTGGTAGTTGTAGCTTCTGTGGACCCCGACTAGATTGAATCTCTCAGTTCCTTGGCTCCCCAAGCAGTTTTCAATTCAGCTCTGCTTGGCTCTTCCACTTCATAATAAAAGTGGTTGTTATTTTTCTGACTTGCCTCCAGATTCTCATTAGCTTTCCCTCTGAACACAACAGTGCACAACAGCCCTACTGGCTGAGCCAAAAAGAAACCTCTTTCTGGCTGAGCCCAAAAGAATTATGATAAATGTCTCTTAGTGGGAAGCCTCTTCTTGTAGGCTGACTGTAACAAGCGCTGCAGGTGGTATTTCTTAGAGGAGCTTGTGGAGGAGAGTGTGACTGTAGGATTACTAAGCACTGTAGTAGGATAAACAGAGGCCCTGTAGGTGTGCCTTAATAGGCAAAGAGAAAAATTAGAGAGTAAATGAAATGGACTAGGGAAGCTCCTTCCCACCCACTATTTAATTCTATTCCCAAAATATTAATTAGCTAGTATAGACAAAGTACATAGGAAGTCAGCAAGGTCTTGAGTAGAGAGAACACTGGATTTGGGGTCAAAGGTCTGGGTTTTGAGTTCAAGCTCTGACCTTGTTTATGTGACCATGAACAAGTCACCTAATCTTTTACAGCCTCCATTTCCTCATCTGTTAAATAGGAATTATAATGCTTATAGGGTGACTAGGTATAGTGGATAGAGTCCTGGCCCTGGAGTCAGGAAGACTCATCTTCCTGAGTTCAAATCTGACCTCAGACAGTTCTTAGCTATGTGACCCTGGGTAAGTCACTTCATCCTATTTGCTTCAGTTTTCTCATCTGTAAAATGAGCTAGAGCAGGAAATGGCAAACCACTCTAGTATCTTTTTAAAAAAACCCGAAAATGGAGTCATGAAAAATCAGATGTGACTGAATAACAACAACAATGCTTGGGTTAAATGAAATAACACAACAGGCTTTGTGGACCTAAAAGTGATATATATTGTAAGATATGACAAAGGGGACATGAAGATGATTAAGAAAAGTTTATGATAACAAAAATAGCTGACATTAATGGAATGCCTTTGGGTTTAAAAAGAGCTTTAAATACATGATCTCATTTAATCTTCACAAAATCCTATGAGGTAGAAAATTTTTGTTTGGAGTTTTAGGCTTGTACTGAACTTATTGTCTTTCAAGTGAGACAATACTTCCATGCTGGTGCTAAACAAATCCTAAAGAACAGAGCCACGGTTAGAAGCACTCACTCAGTTTACAGCTTCAAATCCTGGCTCTGTCCTTATTATCTGAGTGACCTTGGGTGAGTCATTGGACCAGTGTCTTTGTCTGTAAAACCAGAAGGTTGGACTAGATGAATTCTTTTGTTCCTTCCAGCTGAAAATTCAGGGGAATGTAAGTTCTTAGAGGACAGCAATCATTTCATTTTGTCTTTGTGTCTCCACACACACAGTGTTTTGCACATTTGTTGCTGTTGGTCTTTGTGACCTCATTTTGAGGCATTTCTTGGCAAAGATGCTGGAATGGTTTGCCATTTCCTTCTACAGTTCATTTTATAAACGAGAAAACTAAAGCAAACAAGGTGATATGACTTGCCCAGGGTCACACAACTAGGAAGTGTCTGAGACCAGATTTGTACTCTGGTCTTCCTGACGCCCTAGCCATTGTGCCACTTAGCTGCTGCTACACTTAATCAATGCTTGTTGTTATTTTTATAAAACTAGAACCCCCTATAGCTATAAATCAGAATTCCCATTTTTATAAATCTAGAACTTAGTCCTAACTCTTCTACAAACTCTCTGATATATTGGGATAAGTCCCTCAACCTCCCTGAGCTTCAGTTTTCACTTGTAAAATGACCAAGTTTTCACTAAGTGAGCTCTAAGGTTTCTTCCAGTTTTCAGATTCTAGGCTGTAATTTAGGAACGAGTGGAATTGTTCCAAAAGAGAGTGGTCCTCTTTCTTGGCGATTGTGCTTTTCCAGGTATCAGTACATCACTCCTTTCTCCTCTGCTTTTCAGTCCACACCCTGACAACAGGGAATATGTTAGATTCTCCTCCCTTTACCTACGAGGTTTCCAGAAGCCTGCTTTTTCCGTCAACTGTGGCTGGAGGCAAAAGTAGGCTAACAAGTGTTATGCCATGGTTGATAATTTATAATGCTGGCAGATTGCTGGGCCATGGTAATAAGCAAAGCTTAAGAAGAAAAAAGAAAGAAAAAAACCCCAGGAAGAATAGCTTTTCCTACTGTATTTCTGGTCCTTTTAATAATGAAAACCCCAGCTAATAATGGAGAATATTTCATCCTGCCATTTCATCTGGCATTTTAAAAATTACTTTTTAAAAAATGCTTTCTTTTATACTGTCTACAGAATTAGGAAGACATAGATTCCTTTTTTCATGGCTGGGTTTTTCTTCAGTCCAGTGTAGCCATCTATATGAGAAATTCATTTTTAATAACACAACCTAAACCAATGTTCACTTTTCTTGGGTTCTACTTGCTGGAATAGAGGCTGTTAAAAATACACTATACTAACAACCTTCAAATCACATACCAGAATGTGAGAATGACTCAATTTCCCCAAAAACTTTGATCAGAACTATAGTTATACAGAGTAACCCCAAAATCTTAGTGAAGTCTTCAGCTTTAAGAGCTGCACTAAGACTAATGCTGCACTAAGACTTTAGGGACAACACTAAGTTGTATGGGGGAGTAAGGGGAGAAGAGTTGCATATCACAGCAGCTTAATGTTATGAGCTACCACAAAATACAATATAGCTACTGGTTAGAAGCCACTTCAGCCCTCATCAATCCATCTAACAATACAATGCCACTTAAAATCTCTAGCCACCCTGTTAGATCCTGACAATATGGTCTTCCTTGGTCTGACCTTGTCAGCAGTTTCAGAGTTGGGTGTACAGGAGTTGTTTCTCCCTTAAAGCTCACTGAGGAAATAAGGAATCAACCTATAGGGAACCTATTAGAACTGGGACATTGTGCTGATGCACATGTGAACATACATACATGAATGGACAGCTGCTGAGTCAGTTGTGGATTAAAGCCATGTAGCAATTGAATGCAAAGATACTTTCTGGGTAAAAATCCCTGCTAATGTTTTCGTTAACTTATTTATTTATTTTTAAATTCCTAGTTTTTAAATCAACTGGTTGACAGCAGTTATTAAGCAATTCCTGTGTGCCAGGGGTGGGGAACCTATGGCCTTGAGGCCACCTGTGGCTTTCTAGATTCTTGACTGTGGCCTTATGACAGAGTCCAAATTTTACAGAACAAATCCTTTTATAAAGGGGATTTATTCTGTGAAATTTGGATTCAGTCAAAGGCCAGGCCACTATCCTCAGCATTGCCAATACAAAATCAAAAGGGAAGAATAAAATAACTTCTCCAGGAGCTCCTTTTTTTTTTTTTGCTTCATGTTCTTGGATCAGTAAATCAGTTCTTGGATCAGTAAATATGCAAAATAAATATGAAATGATTGAGGAAGAAGTGGTACTAACACTGAGGTCATAAGGAAAGGGTTTCTTAAGGGGGCAGTATTTCAACTGAGCTTTAGAAAAAATTAGAGGTTCCACGAGGTTGAAGTGAGGAAGAAGAGGCTTTCAAATATGGGAGACATCAGGGCAAGTCTACACACATTTATTAAGTACCTACTATGTGCCAAGCATAGTGCCTTAGCCATTGTGCTAAGTGCAGAGTATATAAGGGAAAGCAAAAACAGTCCCTTCCCTCAAGGAGTTAAAATTTAATGGAGGTGAATAGAGCAACAGGCCTGGAGTCAGGATAACCTGAGTTCAAATCTGACCTTAGACACTAGACACTTACTAGCTATATGACCTTGGGCAAGTCACTTAACCCCAATTGTCCTGCCTTTCACCCTCCAAAAACTTTTTTTTTAATCTAATGGAGAAGTTTATGAGTTAAGGGGTATTTTGCTCGAATATGTGGAAGCAGGAAATGGAATACAAGTCTGGTGTAGGGAAAAACAAATAGGGCAGTTTAACTAAAGTATCCAGCGTAACAAGGGGAAGACATATATAGGTTACTTAAAACAAACAAACAAACAAAAAAACCCTTACAGACTAGAGGTAGGTGCAGGAAAGAGCTGGCAAGGGTCTGAACCAGGATGGTTTTCATGTGAGTAGAAAAAAGGTGCAGATGAAAACTGGTTTTATAGACCAAATAAACCCAGATGAAGGAACTGACTCATACTCAAGATTGAAACATGAGACCTCTTTATGTTTAAAGAAAAACTTGATCCAGGGCTTTATGGAGCAATGAAACTAATCTAAAATTTATCAAGTCAAGCAATGTTTAGCTAAGAATAAAATTAAGTTTCATTTTTAATATGATGAAAATGCCTTAATTTCATTTTTAGAACTGAAAACAAGTGTTTTGTAAATTGTTTTTAAAATTTTTAAACTTTTCTCCATGTTCAGGTCTTAACAGGTACAAAAATTATGAAATATCACCATAAATCATTATGTAAATGGATGATAGTCTTAGCTAAGATCCTATTCAAAGCAGTTTCATGCCCTTTTCTCCCACCTCAATAACACAAATTGATTCAAAGGCATGGACATTGATAATAATTCAGTTCAACAAATGTTTATTAAGTTACTTTATATAAGACACTTTTCGAGGCAGTGGGGAACAAAGGCACTGATGAAGTAGTCTTTTCCCTCAATGGGCTTACATTCTATACAACATAGCAGGTCTTTGGCAAGGTGATTAAGGTTAAGTGACTTGCTCAGGATCACACAGCTAGCAAGTGTGAAGTGTCTGAGGCTGCATTCGAACTCAGGTCCTCCCGACTCCAGGGCTGGTGCTCTATCCAATGGGCCACCTAGTTGCCCCCATAATGTAGTGTTTCTGTTGCTCTTTCCTAACAACTATTTTTTGAAGTAAGTAGTGAAAGGATAATTATATACATTTTACAGATAAGAGAGTTGAGAAAGAGAGGCTTAAGTAAGTTGCCCAGGTCATTATCTAATAAGAATTAGAACTTGAATTCATATCCAAGTCTCTTCATTCCTAGCTCCTAGTATGTGTGTATATGCATGAGCAAATTTGAACATAGGTCTTCTTGCCTTCAGGTCCTGCAGTCTATCCATTGCACTACTTCATATCTCTCACACTGAGCTCAAATCCTACCCTCGACACTCAATTCTAGGCAAGTCATTTAACCTGTTGTCTCATGTGAAATGGTGAAAATAACACCACCTCCCTCTCAGGGTTATTGTGAATATCAAATGGGATATTTAAAAAGCAGTTCACAATGTCTGCCTAGCACATAGTATGTAGGTGCAATAGAAATACTATTAGTACTACTACTACTACTACTACTACTACTACTACTACTTATTATTATTATTATTATTATATTCTGATCCATGCTGGCTTTTAAATGAGCAGTATCTGAGATAACTGAAGAAAGGAAAAGAAACAGAGCAACCGTATTTGAAACACTGCAGTCGAGCCTTTGGGATTGGACTAGCATAAAATCCAGCAGTGCTGTGATTAATCTATATTAAGGACTAGAAGTACAGCTGAAATACACTAGCCCTGTTTATGGTCATTTGCACGTGCAACTGAATAACTGTGCCTCTTATGCCCTGTAGGTCTTTTATTTTTTCTAAGAAAAAAATATAGTTATGTTTTTTGCAAGTAAGAAAATAATCAGGGTCTTGGGAAGTCAGATCTACACAAAGTTCCCTCCTTGCTCCCCTACTGATAGACAATATGGTGAAATGTAGCACTTGCCAGTAGAGTTTCTGTGCAGGTGTGGAACTAATCAGCCCTGCCTCTGGTCAGTGTCATTTCTTGATTCAGCCTTCTCAGTATATAGCAACAGATAAGTATTTCCTTCCTTGTTGCTGGGCCCTAGCTTCTGAGGACTGAAGTCACAAGGATGCTTTTGTAGGCTAGCTCCGTTGGAAACCACAATCCAAAGTCTGGTGACTAATGGTGCTTTTGTTCTTATATGTCCTGTCCATTTTAGTTCCATTCTGCATTCCAAATAAAGACTAGCTTTTACCAACTTTAAACTCTGTATTTTCCAACATAACAGGAAACCCATTTTAATAATTAATTAAGCCTTTTAGCTCATATTTCAATTTTTAAAAAAGTTTTTACTGCATTTTCACATTAGGTTTTCTATAGGAAGATAACCACATTGAATAAGTAACAGATGAAATGGAGAAAAAAGTAACAAGGAAGATGGATACTACCAAGCCATTTCCTGCATCCCTATCTGTCCCATCTCCTTAATCACTGGTCATGTTCCTTACTCCCCAAATATGACTCTTATCTCCAAGGATCAACTTGTAGCTGCACTTCTGGATGTTCAGAATGATCCAAGAGCAATCTGAAGCAGCAGCAGCAGCAATTCTTTTGAAAGTAGAGGCATGGAAGCAATTATAGGCTGAGAGGGTGATTGACAAAGAGAGTACTGTTTCCTGTAGATGGTATGTTTGATGACCCCCAAACCTTGAGATGGTATGCCAGGGGTAATTATAGAAGGATGGAAGTTTACCAAAGCCATATTAAATTTCAAGGCATACACAGAATTTATATAGTTTTAAAAACACACTAACGCACTTTTCTCCAACAAAAATATTTGAGGTAGTTTTGGGGGGCCAGCACCAAATGGAGTGCAAATTTGCACTACTTACCATATGATACTTAGCAGTTGCAAGATGTTTCATGATTTTATACCCACTTCCTTATCTAGGTTGGCATTTTGTCAAGCAGGTTACTCCCAACTACCTTATTTTACAGATGAGGTTAAAGAATTTTGGGGGGGGTGTGGGGGAGGAGTATTATTCAGAAAGAATCAATGGAGTCAGGTCAGATCTTTCAGCTTTAGGATTTCTTGACTCTTATTGGGTCATTGAACTGTGTTTTCTGAGATGGATATGTAAACCTAGGCTATTTCTTGAGAAATGAGACTCAGGAATTGTTTTTAAGATGTGATTTTACAATTCTTTGTAAGATGTGCAACTGAATGTCTTGGGGTGGTTGTTTTGTATTCAATCAATAAACATTTACTGAGGTCTAATACCCAACAGCAGTTCAATAAGCATTAAGAAACTAATATGTGAAAGACATTTTGCTATCTGCTAGGGATATTCTAAGAAAAAAAATTAAAATTAGTCCATTTCCTCAAGGAGGTTAAGTCCTCTTAGGCAGACACAGCATACATAGATAAGCAAATACAAGTAATTTTAGGAGGAGGAAACCACTAACAATTGGGAACATCAGAAAGAGCTTCATGTAGGAAAGGGTAACTGAGCTAAGTCCTGGAGGAAGCTAAGGATTCTAAAGAGGAGGAGATGAGGAGGTACAGGAGGTTCCGGGCAATGGATTTCAGGCCTAGGGATTTTGATTGTCATAGAGATGGAATGCTAATCAGGATAGAGCTACTAGTCCAGTTCGACTGGAACTGAGAATGAGTGACAGGGGGTAATATGAAGCAAACCAAGAAAGGTCAATGGAAGCCAGTTCAGGGAAGACTTCAGATACCAAACTGAAGAGTCTGTAATTTGCCCTGGAGACAGCATTGTACCACTGAAGCTTTTAGAGCAGGGAAATTATGTGGTCATCCCTATTTTAGGAATATCACTTTGGCAGCTGTGTGTTAGACTGATTGGAGAGAGGAAAGACTATAAACAGGGAAACCAATTATGAGTCTATTACTGTGGTCTAGGGAATACATAGCAAGCTCTATAACTAGAATAGTGTCTATGTGAGTTGGAAGAAGGGGATGAATAGGAGAAATGCAAGAACTGTTGATGAGACCTGGCAACTACTTGTGTAAACAAGGTGAAGAAGAAGTAAGAGTCAGGCAGCCCAGTGGATAGAGCGCTGGGCCTGGATTCGGGAAGACCTGAGTTCAAATGTGTCTTCAGACACTTAACTGTGTGAACCTGGGCAAGCCACTTAACCTGATTACCTCAGTTTCCTGAACTGAAAAATGGGAATAATAGTATCACCTATACTCCCCCTCCCGGGTGTTGTGAGGATCAAATGAAATAGTACTTGTAAAGTACTTAGCATAGGGCCTAGCATACAGTAGGTGCTTCATAAATGGTAACTCTTATTATTACTATATTATCTGACATTAGATGAGAACTGAGGAAAGGACACTTGATTTAGGAGATAAGAGGTTGTTGGTGACTTTGGAGAGAGCAGTTTCCACAGAAAATCAATTTAGAAGCCCAAGGGATTAAGAGGTGAACAGACATTGAGGAAATGGAGGCAATAAGTGTAGATAATTTTTAGGGGGTTTGCTATGAAAATAGAAGAGACATAGGATCATAGTTTTAGGGAATAAATAGAGTTGAATTTGAGTTCTCAGGCCCCGGAAGATCTAAACATTTGGGTGGTTATTGACCTAGAAACTCAAACATCTCTTTCTTCCCTGATGTGTGAGAGAAAATTGACAGCTACCTACATTATCACATTACTTGGAGAGCCCTAGACACAGGGTATTTCCCCATCCTATGATTAGTAAACTACGATTTTTCCCTTTCCTTGTTGCTGCCATTCAGTCACTGTCAAGGTGAAAATTTCCTTCTTGCTCCCGTTCCTTGCTCTGATGACGTCTTGTCCCCATTCACCTTAATACCACTTCTACATTCTCTTTATATTAACTTCTCTGCTCCCTGGAACCCCATTCTATTATAAAAAAACCCCCACCCCTTTTGCCTTACACCACTCCCCCCCCCCCCCCACTATCCCACTCTCCATGGTGGTTTATCCAAACCTCACATAGTTCTTACTTTCCCATCCTCTCAGCTGAGAATGTTAACTCATACTTAATTTTTAAAACTCAGGCAAATTACTAAGAGCTCTCTCTTCTCTCTTTTCTTTGTTACACATCACATAGACATCTTCTGCCACTAGCTCTTCCTTCTCCCTGTCTCACATGAACAGGAGATCCTTCTTGCCAGTAAAAACTCCGCTATATGCATATGGTGGGGTCATCTGGGTTTCACTCTTGGCCCCTCTTCTCTTCTCATTCTTTATTATTTTGCTTGGTGATCTTAACAGCTCTTATGGATTCAATTATCCTTTCTATGCAAATGATTCTCAGAGCTATTTGTCCAGCCCTAACTTCTCTCAGTCTCTAATCTTATGTCTCTAATTGCCTATTGGACATCTTGATCTGGAAATCTTGTAGACATCTTAAGCTCAGCATTTCCAAAACTGAACTGATTGTCTTCCCCCCACCCCCCCGTCCTTATCCACCTTTTCAGACTTCCCTATTACTTGTCGAGGGCACCACCATTTTCCCAATTCTCCAGACTTACAGGGTAGGTGTGATACTTGACTCCTTACTTTCTCTCTTGATGCTCCTCCCCCCATATTCAGTCTGTTGCTAAGTCCTATTGATTTTACCCTTGTAACATCTTGTATGCATTCCCTTTTCTCTTCTTTTTTTTTCTTTTTGGAGGGCAATTGGGGTTAAATAACTTGCCCAAGGTCACACGGCTAGGTTTTTGTTTGTGTGTGTTAAGTGTCTGAGGCCGGATCCGAACTCAGGTCCTTCTGACTTCAGGGCAGGCGATCTGCTCACTGCACCACCTAGCCTCCCCCTCCCTTTTCTCTTCTACCAGTACCACTACCATGGTTCAGACCTTCATCACACCATGCATGACTGGACTACTGTGATAGCCTGATGGTTAATCTTCCTGACTCATCTTTCCCCACTCTGGTCTGTCCACCACTCAGCTGTTAATTTTATCTTCCTGACCAGCTTAACCCTTTCAGATCTCTGATTGGATCTGGATCTCATTGGATTTCATTAGGTTGGGAACTCCTTGATATTAGATTGTAAGCTCCTTGAGGGCAGAGACTATTCTCTTTCTTTAGCAAGGTGTCTGGCACATAATCAGTGCTTATGTTTATCGACTGACTGCATAGGGTAGTCCTTCAGACCAGTGACTATTTGGGGATGATCACAATCACTCCTTTTCATTGGTGACTCCCCAAAGGTACCTGAAGTTTTGAAGAGATGCCTGATATCTAGAATTCTCAAGCCAATAGCTATGCCCTGAACACACAGTATTCTACCTTACATTGTTCTTCTGGCCCCTTCCCATATCTTGCCTCATCCTCCTTCTCACATTCTTCTTTCTTCCAACCAAATCTTTCTCAGTCTGAGACAGCTTCAAAAAGCTCTTCTCTGTGATTAAAGCAGCTCACTGTGTTGCTCTTCTTGTCTGAACTCCTACAGTCTCCCTACAGACTATGCTACATAATTCAGGGCTCAGGATGATAGATTTTCATAGAATCTAAAAGTTAGATGATACCTTAGTTTTTAAAGTCTATAAAGACCTTATTTGTGCCCCTTGGGACTTTAGAACTAAACAGAACCTAGCAACTCCCCTTATTTTATTTTTTTTGGAGGGAGGAAGGCAAGGCAATTGGGGTTAAGTGACTTGCCCAAGGTCACTTGGTTAGCGTGTCAGTTGTCTGAAGCCGAATTTGAACTTACGTCCTCCTGATTCCAGGGTGTTCTATTCACTGTGCTACCTAGCTGCCCCGCTATCTTATAAATAAAGAAATTGAGGACCAGAGAATTTAAGTGATTTGTTCATGGTGTGTGGGGGATGGGGAACCCAAAAATCCCCTACCCCCAAAAATTAAAAGTCAGAGGCATCTTGAGGAAGAACAGGAGGTTTATGCAGTTCTCCGGAGAAGAGGGCATCCCTTCCACCACCAGCAGAATGAGGTGTATTACAAAAGACAGAATGAGAATTTATACCGTAATGCAGTCAAGCTCCCTCCCCAACTCCGCTGTCCCTTCTCCCATTGGCTAGGAGGCGAGTTCTCAGTCTAGGCACAAAATCTAACCCAATGGCTGATAACTAAAAAGCCCACCACTATCTCCTATTGGCTGGGAGGCAGAACAGGGAGCCAAGGTATTGTTCATGTTCTTATTTGGTAGCCACTAAAGCAAGGGAGGGAAAAAGGTCACAAGCAAGGGTGGAGGTCGAAAACTCCTGAAGGGGCCTAATGCAGATAAAACAAGGGCAGAGGTCGAAAGACCGTGGAAGGGAGCCTAATGCTGATGTGGCAGTAGTAAAGGGGTGGAGGGGGGGAGGGTGAAACCAAAATTCTGTCTTGCTCCCACAAAACTTATGGGCTGAGAAGTTTTCATGTTTCTCGTTCAATGGTTATACAGCTAGCTAATTGTAAAGTCCCACCTAGAATCCCATCTTTTTTCATTCCCATAGATATAGTTCTTTATTGAAGAGCAAGATAAATATGAAAAGGTAAGTCTTCCCTTCATCTCATTACATGGATTATATATTGTCCTATATTGCATGTTGGTTTTCTCTCCTCCACTAGATGGGGAGGTCCTTAAGGAACTTATGTCCCTTGAGGACAGGGACCATCTCTTATTCTCCTTCAGTACCTCCCATAGCCACTTGCATAGTACTGAGCACATAGTAAATGTTCAGTAAATGTAGGTCAGCAGATTAACACATTTTTAAAAATATCTAGGGGGAGAATAGGTAATTGAAGTTCAGAGTAGAACAGGTTTTCCAGAATCATCTTTATTTGTGACTGACTTTCCCATTCCTTCACTTCAGTGTCATGACTACCAAGGGGGCACGCTGATGGGAGACCTTTGTGAAGACCTGTGTGTGGCTGGCAAGCTAGTGTACCAGCGTTGCCTTTATTATGAGAGGGGCAAGAAGGTTCTTCAGGCCACTTGGCGTGGCCAACCTGTTGTCCTAAAATCCAAGAAAGAGGCCTTCTCCAGCTTCCAACCCCTTGACTTGTTGGATAAGGAAGTGGAGGGTAGCAAAGACTTCCCTGAGGAAGAGCTCCTCCTAATGGTAGCCATAGAGGTCAAGAGTGCCCTGGGTCTAGAGATCTCTAACAGCACCATGGGGCCTTTGTGGTCAGGGAGAAGGGGGCCTCGCTGGAAGGTCCAGGTGGCCAGCATGTGGTCACTGCTTCAGCAGGAAGAGTATATCTACTTCAGCCTTCTACAAGACTTCAGCCGCCATGTCCTGCAGGTGCTGGGCTCCTGTGGCCACTTCTATGCAGTAGAATACCTTGCTGCTGGACATCCCCGACACAGAACACTTTTTCCCCTGGAGGAGGCTGCTGGCATCCCCCTTGTGAGTGACCAGGGTCAGGCAAAGGCCATTAACAACATTGCACTCAGCTTCCTGGACATGGTAAAGCATTTTGATAATGACTTCTCCCATCGCCTTCACCTCTGTGATATCAAGCCAGAAAACTTTGCCATAAGGAGTGACTTCACAGTAAGTGCTTCCAGGGAGGGATGAATAAATATAGCAGAAGAAACCACGGGCTCTAATGACTGATTGTTTAGGTTCTAGAGTTCTGGGTTTAGTAAAAGTCCCATGAGTATCTCCCTCCCCTTGATCTGGGAAGAATTCCACCCTAGAATCTCCTGTAGACTCATAACCATCCTCCCCACCCCCCACCCCCTCAGTTTTCTATTCTCCAGGATGAACATTCTTCCATGACCTCATAACATGATCTCAAGGCCCTGCATCATCTTGGTTGTCCTCTGGACACTCTCCATTTATACAGAATCACAGAGGAAAAGACTCAGGAGGGGCATGATAACTGTGTTCTAGTAATTTAAGGAATGTTTTGTGGAAGAAGGATTAGACTTGCTATGTTTGGACTGACATGACAAAACCAGGAGCTATGGGTAGAAATTGCAAAGGCAGATTTAGGCTTTCTGTCAGGAAAAACATCATGACAATTATAATGATGCCAAAATGGAATGAACTGCCTTAGAAGGCAGTGGGTTCTCTCTCACTGAAGGGAGGACCATTTGTCAGGTTGGACTGCATGACCGCTGAGGTCTCTTCCAAATCTGAATTTCTGAGTCTACTAAACAACTTCAGCTGTAGGCAGTAACAGCCTAGGACTGTTTCCATCTCATCCATTACCCAGAGCTGTGGGTATTGTGGTGGTGGTGGTGGTTGTCCTTCATTCTGGAAGAGGACCAAAATGACATCACTGTTAGAGTTAAGTTACAGTGTCTGACTGTGACTGATCAGACCAAGACAAGCTTGGTATATTCTACCACAGGTCAGGCAGAAATAAGTCCATGTGAACATTTGGGATGGATTCTCTAAATTTGCTCATCTTGTGTTTCTTCTGAGTTAAGATTGTTGGTAGAAAAGGGCTTTCAAACAGGGGAACAGAGAGCCCCAAACATCAAGAAGGTCTATATTTCCTAATGGCTAATAAGATTAATTTCTCAAAAAGAGTGAAGACATTTCTGCCATTAATTTAAAATTTTCCTGGGGAGGGGGAGGGTGTCTATTTAACTTCTGACCTGAAGCAACTATGGGGTATTACCAAGAGGATAAGGATAGAATGACTTGAGAGATGAGGGGTGTCTTATGTGTGTTCCTGCTTGGGGATCCTGCTTCCCTTTCCTCCTCCACATTAATTTAAATCTGCTTCTCCCTATGGTTTCATTCAGGAGCTGTTTTGGTTAGCTTTCATTCTGTGTTCATGACTGCCAGGGAGACAAGTGATATTTTAGTGTTTGTAGCAAGTGAAAAGCATGCCTTGGGCGAGAATGACTGCCACTGAGACCTACTTTGTTAGAAAACAGATGAATGTGTATTCCCTCCTCTGCTGCAACCTGACCTTAAAGGAGGAGGTTATTGAAAAAGGAGGCAACAGTCAAAAACCAGTTAGGTATCTCATTATGTGATGGACCTTTTTATTCCCCACCCATTCCCAGGACAGGGGGCTGTGGAATTAATTCAGTAATTGTGAGTCACAAATTCAGATTTTAAGCCCCAAAGGATGCCTGAACCATCCTTATTCTAGGCCTAGATCTTTATCTGCTACATTACATTGCTTTCCACTATATTAAAGAGTTATGCAACAAAACAAATTGCTTTATGAGATCCACGGTCCTTGGTCATTACCTATGGTCACAGTGCCTTTGGCCAGTCAAGGACTAGGTGCAGTGTGTGGTGGCAGTATCTTATATATGCATTTTTCCCTCTCCTATCTCACAGGTCATCTGTCCTATTAAAGTCTCTTAACTAGTGAATTAAAACATCTGACCTAACACCTCGAACATCTAGAGCCTTGTGGGAATTTGTTTAAACTTGAAGAACAACTATATTAACAACAATTATAAATTTAATCTATCAAAAGAATGGTGATATTATTTCTACCTTTTGCTTAATTATGGAAGTAGGGAGCAGGGATTAAATTATTTATAGAACAAACATTTGTGAAGTGCCTGCTGAATACAGAGTACTCTACTGGTGCCAAGGATATACACAGTTTAGTTAAGTGGTGATCCTTGCTTTCAAGGAGCTTGTAGTCTAGTATGGGGACAAAATACCAACACAGATGTCTATAATACAGAATGTTACATTAGTACTTTTTTTGTCTGCATCTGTGATTTCATTAATGTAAGGGACTTTTGGTTATGAAACTCCCTCTATCAAAGCAGACCAACAACTGCCCTGCAACTTATTATGGTGTTCCAGAACTGTCTGGGGGCACTGAAAGGTTGGGACTTGCCCAGGGTCACAAAGATCACATGTGTGGCAGGTGGAACTTGGGATCAGAAGGTCATAAATTTAGAGCAGGGAAGGACCTCAGGTCATCAAATCCAACTCTCTCATTGTACAGATCAGGAAACTGAGGTTCAGAGATGTTTGAGACTGGTCCAGGGTCACACAGAAATGCTTAAATCCCACTTAGTCATGTTCCCTGACTTCAAATTTTGTGCTCTTTGCACTGAATCATGTTGCCTCTCACCCGGATGGTCCTGACTCCAAGGCTGGCTCTCCATCCATTGTGTCAGGTTGTCTCTTACTGCATGAGAGAGTTAAAAACAAACTGCTCTCTGAGGTCCAGTGGGGAAACATATTCTAAACTGGGGGATCATAGAAGGCTTCATGGAGTTTTTGGAATCCTGGGACTTTTAAAAAGGCCTTCCCTTTAGTTTTCTGATTTTAATTTTTATCTGTGTTAAACTTTTAAGGATGGGTAGGAATTCAACAGAAGAGGAGGGAGGCTATTCTAGGCAAATGGTACAGTATGAACAAAAGCATGGAGGCAGGTGGGTGCAGGACATGCTACTAAGAGTTCATGGAGGGGAATAAGAATGAGGTAAGGTTGAAAATAGCCATAGGCAATAGGAAACTACTGAATGTTTTTGAGCAGAGAAATAACAACCAAATCTATCCAGAAGAAATATAATACTGGCAGAAATATATAGGCTGGATAGAGGAAGGGCTGGAGCAGAAGCTGGAAGACCTGAAAGGGAGTTAGTGCAATTGTAAGTTGATAAAGTGTTGGGGAATCAATAGAACTGGGTAAAAGAAGTGAAGGTGAAAGAAAAAAAATTGCCCTAAGATTACATGGGAGACCAGGTGAATGCTGGTATCATAGCAGAAAGAAGAAAAAAGAGCATAGAACAGAACTTTAGGGAAGACCTACTTTAAGAGGATGAGGAACAACCTGCAGACAAAGAGGAGAGGACATGTGAAGAGGCCCAGGAAAATGTAGATGTAGATATAGCCAAGGGATGTGAAAGTACATAGTAGGCAGATCATCAGCATCAAGAAATTCAGAGAAGTCAAGGAAGATAAGGATGGCAAAAGGCTATTGGATTTGATGAGTAGGAGGTTTCAGTAGAACAATGTCAGAATCCCAAGGGCAAGGAATAAGGTAGATAGTAAGGAAATCAAGGCATAAACCACGGATAACTTTTTCAAGAAATCTAGCAGTGAAGGAGAAAGAAGACTGAGGATAATAGCTGAATATGATAAAAGGACCAAGGGCTTTTGGAGGATTGCCTGTATGTTTGTGGACAGATACAAAGGAGCCAGTAGAGATGGACAGATTGCAGATATATAAAAAAGAAGAGATGACTGATGGATCAAGCTCTTGTAGGAGGAAGCCCAGGGAGAAGAATTAGTCATGATGAGAAATAGACCTTACTCTTCTGAGACCAGATGGAAAGAGAATAAAGTAGGTAATGATGCTGAGAAGTTTGGGGGATGGAGGAGAGTCACTGAAGGAACTCATGCCCACTGCCTTCTTTTCACTGGTTGAATGCTGAAAGCATGTGGGAGGGAGTTAAGGGTGACAGGAGTGAAAGAAAAATTTATAATCACTGTGAGAAATGAGATGGGAATGGTCTGGATAGTTTAAAATCACCTGAAAAATTCCGGGAAGGGGGCGGCTAGGTGGCGCAGTGAGTAGAGCGCTGGCCCTGGAGTCAAAAGGACATGAGTTCGGATCTGACCTCAGACAACACACGCAAACAAACACAAAAAAAACCTAGCTGTGTGACCTTGGGCAAGTTACATAACCCCAATTGGCCTCCAAAAAGCAAAAAAAAAACCAAAAACAAAAACTTCTGGGAAGATAGGTAATGGTAGTGCAACGGCAGGTTTCTGAGGGCAATATGTTTGGGATTGGTGGCACCCTTCAGATTAGATTATATAATTTATGCTAGTCCTTGGTCAGAGCAGAACCAACAGAGTCATAGTGTATTGGAGTGCGTACCCTGAAGTGCCTTGTAGGTAGGGGAAGAGAAGGTGGGACTTTCTTTTTTATTTCTACTGCCACACCATGATCACTTCATTCACAGTCTGGGGAGTAGAGAAAGGTGGGAAGGAAAGGAGAAGAGAAAAGAGACATGGGAGAAGAGGAGAGGATCAGAAGAAAAGAGGGTGGGGAGGAGAGAGGGGGCAGAGAGGAGGAAAAAAGGAGGAGCAGCATGGAAGCGGAGAGACGAGGAGAGGGGGTGAGGACGATATAAGAGGACGCGGGTAGGAAGATGGCTAGAGGAGAGACAAAGGAAAGGAGCTCTTAAGCCTTTGTTCTCTGGCCCTCAGCCATTGCTTGACTGTGAACCCGACTATTCTGAAGAAATTAGAGGAACGATCCAGCAAGTGGTGTTCCTCTCTGAGACACCTCTCAAACAATGACCTGATTTAATGCAAAGGGTTGGTCTTCTAGGTGACACAAGGACAGGGTTTTAACAATGACCACTTATCCAGTGTCCCAGAAGCCTGCAGCAGCAGCCTTTTAGCCAGGAACCAGTTTAGCAATTTGTAATCCTTTCCAATTTTGAGTCAGTGGCTTGAAATCACACTTAGAAACTTTTTCATCACTTTCTGGTCCAAACTGCTGTTCGATGAATGCCAATGGTCACTTTCAAACAGATAGTACATTTTTCTGCTCTGAAGGCATATGAGACCATATTTCAGGGAAGACAAAATTATCATCAGATGTCTTTCTGTTCTGATGCCAGGACATTATGGTTTGTAGGAAATTATGTGGGTTAGGTAATTTTATGCATAAAAGAGTTTGTGACCATTTCAAAAATTAAGAAATACTGGGTATATAAATATTTTTGTTTTTACTTCATAAGTATCAGGTTATGTTTGCCATAGATGTGAGCTGTTCTCTATCATTACATTACAAGAGGGAAAAAGAAAAGAAAAAGCCAATTCTTGGTCTCTTGGGGAGAGCAGAAAGGCATAGTTATAAGTAGAGGAAAGAATCATATATGACAGAGAAGGTAAAAATAGGTACATAGAGGAAGCTCCAGTTTCCTGTAGGAGCCTGGAAAGGCTGCCAGAAACCCTGGAAAGAAGAGAGGGGCACTAGGCCACAGTGAAAATGTTCTCTGCAGAGAACAGCTTTCATTAGTGTAGCCTCAATCCTGTTCACTTTTAATGTACCACTGGGGTAAATTGTGAAATTACATATTTGGCTTGGCTTCACAATGAGATAGAAAAGATTTATTTAAATGGCAGGCTGGCTCTGTTTGTTATGACTGGATGTATAATTAAGCAAAGCCTTGAAATGCCTGAAAAATTTTTCCTATGTTTTTCATTTTCATTATTCCCCACATGCCTCTAAGCAAATCATGCTATGCTGGACAATCTCAGGAAAACTGCCTGGACTGCTGACACCCACTCCTTTTCCCCTTTACCCCCACTGCCCACCCTCTATCCCATTCAAAAACAAAAAAAGAAGTTAGCATCTGAAGTTATGTCACAGGATCAGAATGTATTTAATACAGGATGGGAGTGGGTAAAATGAAGACTTTTTCAAACATTTTTTGAGGCATTACCAGGGGGACAGAGAAAGGCAAATATTTCTGATATGGGCCTGCAAAGGCTTGTGGATCGCTCTGGGCTGCATCAGATTCATCAAGCTTTCTAATAACTTTCTAAAACCTTAGACTTATAAGCTGCTGTACTTGGGTTGACTCCAGGATTTCCCAGGTTTGAGCTCATCTTCTGTTATTTAATCCAGGTGGTGGGAGAAAAATCTGCATAATTTAGAAGTTATCCTTTTCTGGTTTTGAAGTCCTTTTGATTTGTAGCCAGAAACATAAATCTGAAATTCCAGGGGGCCATCAAGCTGTCATTCAAACAATGGATTTTGTCTTTGTTACTATGGGAGCATGTTAGTTCCTAACTGTCCCATCAACAACAATTCTGGAACAAGTCATTTTTGCCTTGGCCCTTTCCCTAACATTTCTGTTTGTGCCAGTTTTGGCCAGTGTTTCGCAGATAACACACAGGAGGCACTGGAGGTTTGGGACTCCAGCCTCTAACGGATTCACTCTTGATCTGGTCAGACAGGCAGACACTTTTGGAGAGGTTAATAATCAGCTTTATTCTAGTCTAATCTTCTCAGAAAGGTTGCTGTTAATGGAAGTACCAACTCCTACAGCATTCCCTAATCATCCTTCTCTCAGGGACTGGTGAGAAGAGGGAGCAACTACCCTCACATCTCAATGGAGTTGGTTGAGACAGGCACAGCTTGTGCACTCCCCTAAATCCCCTCAAGCCTCAATGGGGGCCCCTTAAGGCAGGTACATGAATTCCTCTAGGCATTACCTGTAGTTTCCCCACTCACTGACCAGTGCCCACTTGCTTTATTGAGCAGCAGGCAAAGAAGGCATCTTGCCAACATTAAGCTCACAAGTTAACTTTAGCAATACCATCATTCCGTACAAGTGTAGTAAATATCAATTATGTCACCCCTGTATCTTAAGGCACAGTCTCAATAGGACAGTCTGTCATTGTGATTCCAGGAATTATTATCTAGAATCCTTGGAGCTATTCTGGGAGTTATTATCTAATACCTGGAAACTACACATTGCCATGGCCATGAATCCTGAGAAACTGAACTCTAAAAAGAATAACAAAATCCTCCTTAAACACAGCCAGTCAGCAAGCATTCCAAGGTAATGCACTTTTAGTAGTATGCCTTCTCATCCCTCATTTGCACCATTACGCTCACAGTCCTGCCCAAGGAGAAGCCTTTTTATCAGGTATCCTTACAAGGATAAACTACTGGTACCTTGTCCCAATTTAAAATCCCAGGCATTGAAGAGCAGAGGCCCAGAACTCTGATGAACCACTTGATCAAATAGAACCCTTTTTTTTAAATGGGGGGAAAGTTATTTGTAAGGCATTTCAGTGTCTTCACTTTTAAAATTGAGTTCTTTGTTGTTTTTTTTTTTTCATCAGGATAAAAATTGATATCTACAGCAATGCTTCCAAAGCCTAGTCATGAGCAACTTTCCTTTGCAAATGGTTTTTTATTTTTATTTTTTAAATGACAAACAATGTGAAACTTTATCTATGATACAGTATTAAGAATAAAAAAGTAAAATTTAAAACTTTGTTCTCTTCTCCTCCTCCCGCCCCCCCACGTATATTTTTGGACCAGTTTATACCTTAGTGAATAGAAGGAAGTATTTTCTTTAGACTCTTAGCTCTGTGACCATTTACAACTTGGCCGGCAAGTGTAGTACATTGGAGAGAACGCTTGATTTGGAATGAGAGGACCTAGGTTCATGTTCCACCTTTGAGACTTACCTTTCTTCATGACCTTAGTCACCAAAATTCTCTAGACCTTAGTTTTCTTATTTGTAAAATAGGTGGGGTTGGACCAGATGCCTTCTGAGGTCACTTCTAGCTCCAAATCTATGCTCCTAGGAACTGTGGAGCTTATAGGCAGGTGGTAATAGGAAAATAACTTCAGTGATTTTACTCTCTATTGGCTACATGTATGTTATTTTTTTGGTGGGGGATGTCTTGTTTTGATTACAGGTGGTGGCTATTGATGTAGACATGGCCTTCTTCGAACCTAAGATGAGGGATATCCTGGAACAAAACTGCACAGGAGATGAAGACTGCAACTTCTTTGACTGTTTTTCAAAATGTGATCTCAGAATCAACAAATGTGGGGCCCAGCGAGTCAATAACAACCTGCAGGTGAGTAGCCAGCAGTCCTTACATGGATGGTGTGTGGTCCATTGGCCTGTGCGCTGGTCTGGGAATTGAGAAATCAGTATTTTCCCTGGGGACATCTTCCTCTTATTTACCATTTCCAGATATACAAGTTCAAATCATGTTGAAGGCCATTCCTTTCACCCATATTGATATCCATACTAAATAAAAATGGAAACAAAGGTAGAAACGGGTGATCAACCATCCTTTGTTACCTGTCTCAGAGCATCAAAGCTCAGCGTGATGTGATGAATAGACTATTGGACAGTGAGCTGGAATTGGATTCTAATTGTAGATCACCCACTTACTGTTCATCTAGTCGGCATGGATAAGTCAGATTACTTTTCTGTGCCTCATCTTCTCCACCAGCTAAATGATGGACAGATAGCAAAATGAATGTAGGCCATATAAATGACAGTCATCACCTTGTTATGATTACTACCGCCACTGCTATTACTAACTCACATTTTTGTAGCATTATACTTTTTACAAAGAGCTTTCCATACAACAGCACTGAGAGGTGGCACAATATTATTGTCCTCATTTTGTGGATGAGAAAATTGAAGGTGGAAATACTAGTAGGTCAGGGGAACACTGCTGATAATTTTTTGAAAGCTATTACTGAAGCATGAGACAGTCTTTTGTTATTATTGTGGAAGAGATGGAGAGATGTGGACTTGACAGTAGTGCAGTTAGTTTCAGACCTGATTGAAAGCCTAGAGTAGATGTTAGTGACTTAATGTCAACTTGGAAGGCACTCAAGTGAAAGGTCATGGGGATCTGTGCTTGGCTTTGTACTATTAAACATTTTTAGGACTAACTTAGAGAAAAGCATAGATGATACCCTTATAAATTGGCAGAAGACAGAGATCTGGGAAGCATAGCTGACACAATGGTCTTGGAATCAGAATCCAAAAAGATCTTAGCAGGCTAGAACTTTGGGCCAAATCTAATAAGATGAAACACAACAGGAATAAAAACACTTGGATTAAAAAATATCAGTTTCACAGATACCATATGGGGTGGGGTGGGGGAGAGACAGCAGTTCATCTGAGAAAAATCTGAGGGTTTTAGTAAAGTTTAAACTCAGCATGAGTTAACAGTGTTATATGGTAGCCAACAATGCTAATGTAGTTTTATGCCACATTAAGAAAGGATTTGGAAGGTCTTACCATCCCCCTTACCCCGAGACAGACCATATCTCTGGAGTAGTCTGTACAATTCTGGGTACCACATTTTAGGAAGGATGTTGCCAAGAAGGGGGATAACCAGAATGAGTGAAGGGCCTCATGATCATGCCATATGAATATCAGTTGAAGAAATCAGAAATCTTTAGATGCTTAAATTACATTGGAGAAGAGAAAATTTGGATAGAGGGCATGATAGCTGTCCTTGAGAGTATTTGAAAGGCAATCATAAGAGAAATTAGCTTTAGTCTGCCTGTCCCTAAAGAGCATAAGTGTGAATAACAGGTAGAGGTGACAAAATGGAAAATTTAATAAGAGTAAAAGCTTATTAAGGTAGAATTGCACGCATTAGGAGGTAGTGTATTTTTCATTGGAGGGCTTCAAGGAAAGGCTAAATGACCTTATAAAGGAGCTTGGGGATACCAGCTAATCTCTCTGGTGCCTTCTTTCTCACAGATTCTGTGATTCTCTGAGATTCAGAATGGTGAAGTGTTTTGCCCAGGGCCTCAGAACTAGTGCTATTTTCTTTGGAACTCACCCAGGTTTCCTATCTCCAAGTCCAACAATCCTTCCCCTCCCCTGTTTTCTTACATGGTGATAGGGCAAAACAGTCCACGAGATCTATAACCTAAAGTTTAGCTAAACCATAGAATTCTAATGAATATTATAGGTCTTGGCGGGTAAAGAGGTGAGGCCTCTTTAATATTGGGAAGTTAATATTGGGAAGAACGAGAATAACTGAGATATATGTAAGAATTTAGAGTTTAGCAAAGGGAAAGAAGTCTATGCTGATACAATGAGAAAGAAGGAACAAAAAGGTCAGCAACAGTAGTACTAATGAGCAAAAGTTGTGACCTCTAATCTCAGAGGAGACGTTTTTTCCTTTTTGCCCCATTTTTATGCTTCTTACATAAGGTGGTTTCTGGAAGCTCTGGGTATTGATTGTGGTTAGAAAGACATTGGAGGTCTGCAGGTACATTCCTATTCATGGGTAAAATAGGAAACCTGAAGAATTATTATATAATAATAGTAACTCTGTAATGACAAAGTAACTTTTAAAAACTTAAGAATTTTGATCGGGGTGGCTAGGTGGCGCAGTGAGTAGAGAGTCGGCCCTGGAGTCAGAAGGACCTGAGTTCGGATCTGGCCTCAGACACTTAACGCACACACAAACAAAAACCTAGCTGTGTGACCTTGGGCAAGTTACTTAACCCCAATTGCCCTCCAAAAAAGGCAAAAAGGCAAAAAAAAAAAAAAAAAAAGAATTTTGATCAGTGCAATGACTAACCATGATTCCAAGGGACTGATGATGCTATATACTACTCACCTCCTGAGAGAAGTGATGGCCCCAAATGCAGAATGAGCCAGATGTTTTTGGACATGGCCAATATGCAAATTTATTTTGCTTGACAATGCATACTTGTTATAAAGATTTTGTTTCTTTCTCTCTCTCTCTCTCTCTCCTTCTCCCTCTCTCTGTCTCTCTCTCTCTCTTTTTTTGCAATGAAGGGAGGAGTGGGAGAGAGAGTGGGGAGGAAGGGACAGAAAATGTTTGTTAATTGAAAAAGGAAAAAAGAAAAGTAAGGTTTAGTTCATAATGCTAGAGCAAATGGCGTTGCTATCATCCCCTCCTTTCAACCCTTCCTTACTCCAAACCTTCCATTCATCCCTTAGAAAGCTAATGTTACTCAGACTCGGACCTGGTGATAAAGGTGGTGTAGGATGGAGGATTAGCTTGACACTGAAGGATCCTCTATCTGGAGCTATCCTAGAGTTTTCTCAGTAGAATGTAAGACCTTTGAGGGCAGAAATAATCATGTTTTAAAAATCTTCATGTCTCTATTGTATAGCACAATACTTTGCAAATAGTAGATGCTTAACAAATATTTGCTGAACCTGAAACTAATCTTACCACTCTGTGGGGTGATGCTAGAGGCACCTTGTGGCTCTGAACCAGAAGAGACTTCTAAGCCTACCCTAGAATATACACAAATTTCTGGGTTGGCCCCAGGAACCCAGAAAATGGTTTCCCACTTAAGGGGAACTTTAAGTGGCTGAATTTGGATCTCCTGAAGATACTATGGGCTGACCTCCAGAGTCAAACAGGGCTGGAACAGAGTTTGGGGACTAAGATGATGCTTTCCTGAGCGTTTGTTAACTTGTAATTTTATTCCGGGAAAAATGAGACAACAGAAGTGAAAGTTCTTTGTGTTCTATGAGTAAAGATGTCCTACAAATCTAAGGCATTACCATCACATAATGTAATATCCCTTGTAAAATGCTTGGCAGACCTTGAAAGAGCAGTGATCTGTGAATAGAAGGAAAGCCTGGTCATTTATTAGGTTTTATAATTCCTTGTCTAGTTTTCCCAAAAAGAGAAGAATTAAGAAAAGCATAATCCAACGTGGAGCCAGGCACATACAAATATAAGCATCTGATTAACCTATGGAAAACTAGAGAAAGGATTAACAATTTAATAAATATAAATAAATATATGGCTAACAACATGGTGGGAAACAAATTTAAATCCACATCTCATACCACAATTAATCCCATCTGGTCATAATTAAACTTTCCAAAAATCAATGATAAAAAGATGGAAGAAAGTAGAATGATATAGTTATCTCAGTTGTGGAGAAAAGATGACTTTTTATCTGTTAAAGAAATAGAAGAAATTATCTAAGGACAAGAAAAATGTGTTTGCATAAAAATAAAAGAAAAACTTCTTGCAACGAAAAACAGCATAACAAAAAGAAAAATTACAACAAAAAAGCCAAACCCCAGTTTTGGAAGATATTTATGCAGACATGACAGATAAGAGTTTGACATTTAATATCTATAAGAATATTTTTAAAGTATTCAAAGCATTGCCAAAGCCCTTTTAGGTAAATGGTCAAAAATATGAATAGTTTATAAAAGTGGACACATGTATTTTAAATGATACGGTGCTTTGCAAATGGTAGGCATTTAATAAATGTGTAATTGAATTGGATCTGTTAAAAATGTTCAACCTTATTAATAATGGAAGAAATTAAAACAACTTTAAAATTTTCAAAAATAACAAAAAAATCAATGAGATTTAGTGTTGATGAGATAATAGGGAAATAGTTACACCTATTTATTGCTAGTGGATTTACAAATTGGTGGAGTCTTTTTGGAAAGCAATCCAATAACACAAACAGACATTACATAAAGGAACATATTCTTTTATCCAAAAATTTTGCAATTGAGAACATATCATGAGAAAACTATTTTAAAATTCTGTTTTTCCAAAAAATATATTTTTCAAAGATTTATATTAACATTATTTGTAATTTCAAAAAATTGGAAATAACCTAAATGTTCAACAACAGAGGAAGGGCTAAATAAATTGTGATGCATTATTACAATGAAATCCCATTTTGCAATAAAGACTAGTAAATATGAGGGATATGGAATATGAAATTTGCAAAATCAAGTAAGTAGTATCTGAAAGGGCAGAGCACGCACTATGATTAGATAAAAGAAAAAGTGAATAAGAATGAATGGAAAGAAGGAACTGAGGGAAACTCAGAGGGAGGAACAGACATTTTGTAATGGATGAGCTCTATGTTGAGATTAATTTGTTCACTGGCAAAGTGTCATGAAGAAAGTTCAGTTGATTTTACTGGTATTTAATAGTAATAAATTTATAATAAATCATAAAAAGAAAAGCATGGGCTATTTTTTGGACTGATGATTTAATATTCTATGCATCAGTGAAGACTCAGACCACTGTGTGGTAGTGTCATCAATTATATTTCTGGCTCTTCCAACAACCTTTCCCTAGACCAATGATCCCCCAACTACCTTTCCCATCTGGTCCTACCTTGTTTCGTGGGCTCTCTAAGCTACTTAGACAATAGCTGTACCTATACAATGAGGACCTTTTTGTCCCTTTCTCTCCTTTATGAAATGCATAAATGAGTAAATTTCCATTTACTCATCCAGAAGGAGGGGGGAATCTGAATTTCCTACTTCACACATATGGAATTATCTCTGAGGCATAGCATATTCTGTTGTGTTTAGAGTTCTTTGAGTTGCAAACAGGAAAACCCATATTAAGATCTCAGGATTCTTACAGATAAATTAGAAAGGGGCTACAAAAAGCAGACACTACCTTCAGCCCATAAAGTTAACTCCTTCTCCTCTTTTTCCTTAGGTGATCTGTGACAAAATATTCCGACACTGGTTTCCTTCCAATTTCAGAAGCTCTGCCATCACTTTACAGCTCCAGGAGCAGTTACAGAAGGCTGTGCATGAATGTGCAGATCCTGGAATTCCAGAAACGCCCCACCACCACAGAGTGTCTCCCAACTCCTTCTCTGAACTATACCGATTGCTTCAAGCTACTCAAAGAGAACTTCAGAAATCGGAGAATTAGCTTTTTCCAATGACTCTTGTGCTGTTTGCACTGCATTTGTTTGTTACAAGTTATATATTGGTATTTTTTTGTCTTTCGTTTGGATTTTTGTTTTCTACTATGTAAATGAAACATCCATGAAGATGCTATGGATATTATCATGGCTCTTTGAAGTGTGAAATTGCCTTATGTTATTCAGTCCCAGCTCTGGCCTTTTTGGTTTGTACTTCCCTCCATTCTGTCTCTTGCCTGGTTTGATTTACCTAAGCTGTTTGAAGGACAGGGTGATACATATAAACAATGGCTCTGGGGTCAGAAAGGAAGTGTGGAAGAGTGGGCACAAAGATAATTTTGGTTTGGGGGGGCACTCAGTTGGTAAACAGCCAAAATCTGTCTCTGAAGAGAATGATAGAAGCCCTTTGGTTTTCTCTGATACTACATAAGAAGGAGCTTTAACTCTGGGCTGTCATTTATAGTAAAAAGCGGTAGCACTAAAAATGGTGCAGGGTTTGCCCTCCCTACTCAGTCCTCATTGCTCAGTGATCAACTAAACCAGCAAAGCACAAAGCCCTGGTTTTTCCTTGATCTTCCTCTTGCTTCCAACACTTTCTTTTTTTGGGAAACCTTATTGTTATCATTAGTATTCATCACTAGTGTGGGCTCACTTGCGGTTTTATCATTCCTGACACTATTCCTTTGGAACCATATTACTCTTTATATCCGTGCAAGGGCAGTTACTTGCCTTTCCTTCTGTCTTCATCCACCCATCCAACAACATTCAAGAGCCATTCAACAGACGCGCTCTCACTATGTGTCAGACACTGTGCCAGGTGCTAGGGGTATTTAAAACATGAAATAACTCCTGACCTTAAGGAGCATATATTTAAAAAATCAGAAATATTTAAAGTTCCTTATGCCATCACCTCAGCTTTGCCTCTTATACTCTCATTAAATCTATTCTTGTGTCTTTAGAATTTCTTTCATGAGAATTTCCTCTTGGGCAAATTTCCCCTGTAAAATATTAGGTCATTGGATCCTAACTATGCTTTCTCTGAATTTTATGAAATCTGCTATTTTCAAGCCCAGGACACAGGTTTTTCTCTCCTTTTATAAACATTCTATAATGGAATGTACACTTGGTCCTACATTTCCTATTGTTTCTATTTCCATAGCCAGTATCTCCTTGTTGATCAGAATTGGGTTTAAAACAGCATTTCCTCCTGTTCCTTCCTCAGCATTTTGAAGGATGAAATTATTAGTAAAGTAAATCACAAACACATCAGCTGCTTTGCTTTTGGCATAAGAGGTGGTGTTGTTGCATAGTGGATAGAAAACTGACCTCAAAGTCAAGAAAACCTGGGCTCATGAGCTACCATTGACGCATACTGACTGTGCCCTGGGAAGTTCACTTCTCTCACTGAGCTGAAGAAATTTCTAAGACTGTAAGTTTCAGAGAAGGGGCCATCTTGCATGAGCAGAGGCAATCACCTTACCTAGGACTTAGCTCTACTAGAAAAATCGCAGATCTAGTACCTAGTCTATCAGTTTTGGGCAAAGAAAGAGTTCCAGCAGAAACTTAGAGAATTGAAATCTTCCATCCCAGTAATACTATGCTTTGATGCCAACTCCTCATCTAATTTTTCCTTCTATTCTAATTATCTACAGTAAATTCTCATGACAGTATTTCTTTTGCTTCTTTCTGCATTACTCCAATGACTTATATAATTTTCTCCCCTATAGTTCCCAGATTTATTCACCTATATCTTTTTAATGTGCAACATGATACAACATTTTTTTTAATCTATACTACTCTTTTTGAGTAAGATACATCCTTCTATTTTCCAGTCATAAATCCTATGGCTCTGTATTAAAATCTTTGTTCATGCTGTTTGTTACCCTTCCATTGTTCATTTTTACATAAATACCTGAGACCATGGGTTTTATTGGTAGCTCTTTTCTTGCAGTTTCTTACGAATTACTGATGCTCACTTATATTATTCTTCTGTGTTCTATGTGCTCCTTTATATGGTAAGAGGCTTGGACAAACAATTTAGGCTTTTTTCTTCTCCTTCCCTTTTCTTGTGTGTGTGTGTGTGTGTGTGTGTCTGTCTGTCTGTCTGTCTGTCTGTTGTCTGTGTATCTGTGCGTGTACATTTTAACCCTTAACCCCTTGTTAGGTATACTGCATACCTGGCCAAGAGACTATCATTCTTAAATTTTAAGTGGTTATCCTGAAATCCAAATTCTATCCTCAAATAATATCTTTTTAGCCAAGATGTTCATTTCCAAAGTCCATCATTGTCCTTTGAATTTTTTACCTTCAAGCAGTAATAGTGTGCATAGTAAACATGTACCAGAAGTCTTCAGTGTGTGGTTTTTCTTTTTCTTTTTAAACCTATGACTGTAATACTTTTTAGGTTCCTTCTGGCTATATCATTTGACTCCACATCAATCACCATAAATTGGTAGTAATCATTCAGAATTTGGATAGCTCTTATCTATTACATTCTGACCACACACCTGTGGAAGACAATAGGCCTGTCTGTTATTTATATTAGATTGACAAATAGCTATTTCAGAACCTCACAGAAGGGAGTTACCAACTACCCACTTGTCTCTTTTTTTTCTCTGAACTGGATTATAAGATACTTGTTAGGACCTATGAAGCTATGTAATCATTTGTTAGAGAGAGAAAAAAAAGCTGGTTTTTTTTTCCCCCGGAGATGCTCCTGTTTCCTGCTAATGGAACACCCTCATTTCTATTACTTAATTCTTAATGGTCAACAGCCTTTGCGGTTTTCTTTCTCACCCATGACATTTTTCTATCTGAGCATTCCCCTTTTGCATCTTCCTATTCTTTCCCTTTTTTATTTCCTCTTTGAAATATTGCTTCCTTTCTTTTAAGAAGTACTTAATTTGCCTGGCTAATCTAGAGAGGAGAAATCTGTCCCACCAGCCCTTTAATTTTCTCCTAAAGGACAGAAACTAATATGTACTTTCAACATACACATGCTACTTGGTATTGGCAGAAACACAAACATAGCACATTCTCTGCAAGTCACTGCAAAAGTTTCTCCATATATATTTGAAAGCAAGATCCACAGATCTTTGTTTTCTTCTTGGTTCCTCCTCTGGTCAATCCTTGTGTCTCCATTTGCTGGGGTAAATTGCTATTTGAGATGATTGTTTATTGCTCTTGGGGCTTAGGGGATGGGAACTCCTAAACATAGGGGATGGGGAACTCCTGAATTTATTTAAGATAGGATTCTTGGCTTTTGGGTGGGGGGGAGAGTAATTGGACAATTCAGTCTTCTCAGCTCTCTTTAATTGGTAGTTAGCACATTCTAGCCATGCCCTAATGCAAACAAAAGCCAAATGTCTAATTAGATCAGTTTGTCTTGTTCTACCTTGCCTCTGATTTCTGGATATCTCCTTGTATAGTTTCTCTGTCCCTGTGTGTGCTTGTCAGGGTGAGGAGAGGAGCAACAAAACTAAATATATTTAGTATACAACAAACACAAGACACCACACCGAAGCATATGAAAACACTTAAAATTCATTTTCGAAGAATCTATTTTTCTAATTGGAGCAGTCTACATCTTTCCACCTTGTTATTGATTTGTATAGATACCCCTGAGTAAGTGCTATTTTCTAGGGCTACGGGATTTTTCTTAAATTGGGAAGGGGAGATTATCTCTTTTGCTTATGTTATTTGCTACACTTTGTGGCAAATACATTTCTAAACAAATAATTTTTGTGGTAAATACACACCCACACTACCTAAAGGAAAACTAGAGACAAAATGCTATCCATCTAAATGGGACTTACTAAAGGATATTTTTAATACTTGATTAAGGCCTTAGGAGGGCTAGAAACTAGAGTTGCTGCACATTTTCAAGGCATATAGTGACAAATATGACTTTCCAGGTTCCCCTTTTTATGTGGAAGAGGTCCCATCTCAGCCTTATGTCAGTGATACTTCACCAGTTTCCTCCACTTCTATGGAATTCTAGGGCACTTATTGATGGCGAAGCAAGATGTTATCTCTATTACCAGAGCTATGCTTTGTGATATTTTAGCATTATAATTGGCTAATGAAGAAAGGAATATCCAAATTAATAAGATTATAGATCAGTCTGAGTTAAGTCTAGCTGAGATGAAAGAAACAAGTAATATGTGATGGAAAAGCATGGCTATTTCTAGTTTGAGTATTTCTAGTTTCAAGGGGAGAGAGCTTGGCTCGCTCCATTACTAACTTTGTAAATTTTTTGGAAGTGTTCTCATAGAGATAGGGGCTTGCTCTCACGGCCTTGGCTGCACACTGTGAAACATTAATCTGTAAATTTCCCAGGGCCCAGAAGGTCATGCCTCTGCACAGGTGGTCATTAGCTCACAAGGGATTTCATGGCAAAACAAAGAACAAAGGTGCCATTAATTTTGTTCATGACCTGAATTTCAGATTGAACATTAACCTATTCTGAACCAATCTCCAGATTCTGAAGAAGGGGCTCTTAACTTTTCTTGGGTTATGGAACCACAGCAGTCTGAAGCCTGCAGATTCCTTCTTGGAATAATGTTTATAAAGGCACAAGTAAAAAACAGGATTATGCTACAAGAAAATTATCAGCTAAGAACCTCGGTTCTAAAGTTATAGGTGCACAAAACAGGTTAGCATTCATTCATGGTCCTTTGTCCAATACTTTATATGTATGCATGTATACGCATGTATATATAATACGTATATATAATTTTATAAGTCTCTTGCTTTTGTGAGATGAACCAACAGGTAATGATGAATGTGTTTGTACCTATATGTTTTCTAGCTGGCAATGTCATTTCAATATATTCACAAAGGAAATCTAGCACTTACAGTTTTAAAAATCCTAAATAGCAAACATATCCTCATATTCCTTATAGGAGGAATCATCATACCTTCAAACCATACATGAAATCAATTGAAATAGTTGTAATTTAGCTACCCCACCACATTTCCTCTACTCCCCTGTCCATCATCTTCTCTGATTAATCCTCATACTACTGTATTGAATCTTCTCAGCATTCTGATCAGTCTGCTCTGAAAATGTTTCCATTTCTCAAAGTCCTTCCTTAAAATGTTGTGCATAGAACTGGACACAATACTTAAGATGTGTGAAATGGGGAATTGGGAAATGGGAAATTTTTTTTTTTTTGCTTTTTTTTGGAGGGTAATTGGGGTTAAGTGACTTGCCCAAGGTCACACAGCTAGTAAGTGTTAAGTGTCTGAGGTCAAATTTGAACTCAGGTCCTCCAGAACTGGTGCTCTATTCCCTATGCCACATAGCCACCCCAGTGGGAAAATATTTGACTGAAGATGAAAGAGGTCCCAGTTCAAAACCAAATGCCTCCCTTAAGTACAGAAGAGGAAGTATGCCATGATGGAAAGAGCACTGGATTTGGAGAGCATTTGGGCTCAGATCCTAATTCTTGTGGGCTGGTCATTCACTTCTCTGGTCTCAGTTTCCTTAACCTCTAAAATGAAGGAACTGAACGAGAGATCATAAATCAATGATCCTGTGATTTTCACCTCCCTTGTTTTGGATATATTTCATTAATGCAGCTCAAGATCACAAGAGCTTCTTTGGTTGCTGTATCACACTGCTAGTTCATACTGAGTCTACAGATCAATAAAATCTTAAAGATAGTCTCTTCAAGAACTAGAAAGGCCACATCACAATTATGTGCTTGAATTTTTAATCACAAGTACTATCTACTTCACTGAAATAGATCTAATAGATTCGATTGGTTTGATGTTCTTCCTAACAATGCAGATCACAACCCATCCAAGTCTTTACTGCCCAGTGATTCTTGAACATTTTCTCCCATACATTAGTTTTTAGTTCCTTGAGGGCAGGAATTTTGTTTTTATTTATATGTTTATCTCTAGCATTTAGCACAGTATCTGGGACATAGAAGGTACTTAGTAAATGCTTATTGACTGACTGACGTTTACCCCATATGGTTCACTCAAGGTACAAGAGGCCTTCTTTACCTTCTGACATTAAGAGGATACCAGTGGAATGCCCAAGCTATCCATCTCCCATCCCCTGATCTTTCCACCTGACCAACCCGTCTTCTTTTTCTATCTTACATTTCACTGATAATATGATTTACTTGAGCTTCTTTGAAGTTCCTCATTTGTTACATGTTGTAGCCTGCTCACATCCACCGTACAAATCTCCATTGTCCTCCGTCATGTTCATTGTCAGTTCTCTAGAAATTGTTGCATTTCATGTCTTAAAGCTATATCACAACACTTAAAGAGTATTGACATTAAAAGGGTGGATCTTTGTTTCTGGGAGAAGTTTGAGGTCATTAAAAGAGCTTCAAAACTTCCTAAAGGTAACCCAGTCCTCTCTTTATATCCTGTTTAATTCTGTGCCTGACTAGTTGTCCATTTTTCTGTCTACTATATAGAGACTATATACATATATATGTATAACATATACATATATATGACTATGTATATGTTGGTGTCCATATGTATACACACATATATATTTATATATATATATCTAGAGAGAGAGAGAGATACATACATACATACATACACACACAGATAGATAAATTCTATGGATTATTAAGTTTTTTCTGTGTGAACAGTCAAACCTGCTTTGAGTAAGTAAAAATTTCTTCTAGAACATCCTGCATTATTTCAGGGCTTGACTAAACCAGCACAATGTCTTCTGAAAACAGGTACATTTGGACAACTTCCCCATGCATAGAAAAAGCCTTTTCAACTTGGACTCTGTGCTGGATCTCCTCCAAAAGGGGTGAACATCTTTTTGGACAATGTCTCCATGTTTTATGTCAAATGTGATGCTTATGATCATAATGTCATTAAATAAGCAGATTTGTTATATATTTCAGGGGATACTGATGTATCCCCTGAAATATATACTAATGTATTGATAATACTAATAATACTAATGTATTGATGGGAGACACCTTATTGGGATAAACCTTTAAGGTGAGAGTTTGAATAGAAAGCTTTTTTATAATCAACATGAAATAAGCTTTCATGATAGGATCTTATATTTTCCACATCTTCCAGCCAACTGTGTGATGGTAAAGATGAAGTTCAGTGTACAATATCCCTGGTGAAAGCCTGCCTTTTCCCTATTAATACCTCAAAAAGGATGTCTCTGATGTATATGGAGATGATTCTGATAAAACTTTTATATAGTTGGGAAAGTAGGTCAGCCTTTGTCAATATTCTCTCTGTTACCATTTTTGAGTGTGCTAATACAGTCTGAAATTTTTTTTCCATGCCTTTGGTATCTTCTCTTCCCTCAAAGTTTTTTCAAATCAGTTACTCAGTTTTGCAGATTACCTTCTGCCCAGATCTCCTTTACATGTATATAATCCACCAGCTTTTCCTACCTTTTTTAGTGGTATTTCTATTTTCTCTACAAGCCTGTCTAAAACTGGGCTTATTAGAGTTTCAAGCATGATGGCCTTAATTGTCCTTGATGGTTAAAAAAAATTCGGTATAAAAATTTACTGTTGACTTCAGTCAGTCAGTCAACAAGTATTTATTAAATGCCAACTATGTGGCAGGCACTTTGTTAAGCACTGGGGATACAAAAAAGAACAGTTCTTGATCTCAAGGAGCTCATAATCTAATGGGGGAAACAATGAAAGCAACTACATATAAGCAAGATTATACAGGATAAATTGAAGATAACCAACAATCTGGGAAGGAAGTCAAGGAATCTAGGAGGCAGAGTTGAGAAAGGGGAGAGTTCTAAGCATGGAGGGTATCTACTGAAAATACTCAGAGTCCAGAAATGGAGTGTCATGTGCAAGGAGGTCGGTATCACTGGATCACAGAGTATGTGGGGAGAGGGAAGTGCAAAAAGACTGGAAAGGTAGGTGGGGGATAGGTGTATCAGCAAGCACCCCAATATCTCCAGGGTGACTGCCAACACAGGTTCTTAGATCTGCTTTTGTAAAGGAAAGCAACTCAAAATGGGTTAACAAGCTTACTTTAATCAAACAAACATACATTACCTAGTTCAGGGGAAAAAGGTCAGCACCCCGAACTTCAGAGTTACAGAACTTACAGATCAAACAGACAGGCTTCCAAACTGTCCAACCATTATATCAATACCAAATCACAGTTACCAGAGAGGGAAGCATCAACATCTGGGTTTTCAAAGCCGGGGGGCTCTCAACAACGGCTTCCCAGAGTCTCATCTGGTCAAATCACACTACACTTCTCAAAGTGAGCCCCAAAGCAAAGCCTCTCCTCAGGGCTTATATAGCCTTCTCCTGGCTCAGAGAATGTAACAACCTTCTGGACCCACTGCCCAATCACAAAGTATCAAGGTATGGGCTTTCCTGAAAAACAAGCCTCCCACCACAGGCTCCAGGTGCACTTAAGCTAGGGGCAGGGAAGATCTTTAAATTTGCATTTCCATTACATTCGGCCCCAAGATCTTTCATGCCCATAGCATATACAATTTACATTTGAATTAGCACTAAACATCTCTTAGGTCACATTTTCCAGGTACATAAGAAAATCACAATATAATCTCAAAATACAATAGTCCAAGTCTTCCACTCATGGGGCAAATGTTAACTCAGTCCACTTATCAGTAAAATAAAAAAAATAGTCACTCTTAAGTTAACTCAATCAGTTACATAAGTTTTCAAAGTACAAGCCTTCCACTCAGGGACAAAGTCTTGATTAACTCAATTAGTCTCTTATCTGTAACAATATCTCAAAGTACAATCAATAGCTTATTCAGTAAAGTCTTACTAAGTATGCCCATAGCATAGACAGTTTACATTTCAATTAGTACTAACCATCCCTTAAGTCATATTTTCAAGGTACATCTAAAGTTACCAAAGTGGCCACTGGGCCTTAAACACAAAATACAAAGCATTATCACATTAAGTTCTCTTGGGAGGAGGGGGGTGTCCTTCCCATAACACTGCTCCAGCCCCTGCTTCCAAGTCCAGAGAGGGGGCTGAGCAACAAAACCAAAGTGGGGTCCTTGGGGTCCATGGCACTTCACCCCACCCACCAGTCACAAGTCCATCCCCCCCTGGGTCCCAAACTGTGGGATGCAGCAAGGAAACACACTCAGTGCCCCTGCTTTGCCACACAGTCCTTATCTTGTCCTGTGGCTGAACTCCAAACTCCTGGGTTCCTTCTCCTCCAGCAGAAGGCAGCGGCTCCAGGCTTCTCCACAGATCTCCATGCAGGCAGCTCACCACTCCTGCTCTCAGCTCAGTGAAGTCAGCATGCAGGTCTTTCTCTCCTGCTCCATGGCTCCACAGAATCACAGCTACCACAACTGGGAAACAAACAATTATCCCAGCCCCCATACTTTCCTTTTACTCAGCAGATCCCATCCCTCGTCGCCATTTTGTAGCAGCAAGCACCCCAATATCCCCAGGGTGACTGCCAACACAGGTTCTTAGATCTGCTTTTCAAAAGGAAAGCAACTCAAAATGGGTTAACAAGCTTACTTTAATCAAACAAACATACATTACCTAGTTCAGGGGAAAAAGGTCAGCACCCCGAACTTCAGAGTTACAGAACTTACAGATCAAACAGACAGGCTTCCAAACTGTCCTACCATTATATCAATACCAAATCACAGTTACCAGAGAGGGAAGCATCAACATCTGGGTTTTCAAAGCCGGGGGCTCTCAACAACGGCTTCCCAGAGTCTCATCTGGTCAAATCACACAACACTTCTCAAAGTGAGCCCCAAAGCAAAGCCTCTCCTCAGGGCTTATATAGCCTTCTCTTGGCTCAGAGAATGTAACAACCTTCTGGACCCACTGCCCAATCACAAAGTATCAAGGTATGGGCTTTCCTGAAAAACAAGCCTCCCACCACAGGCTCCAGGTGCACTTAAGCTAGGGGCAGGGAAGATCTTTAAATTTGCATTTCCATTACAATAGGTTATGAAAAACTTTGAATATGAAATGGAAGAATTTATATTTGATTGTGGAATGATAGGGAGACACTGGAGTTTTCTAAATGAGGGGAGGATAATATGGTAAGACTTGAACTTTTGGAAGATTAATTTGACAAAAGGGATGGACTGGAGTGGGGAAAGATGAAGCAGGGAGACCAATCAAAATAATCCAGCCATGGGGTGATAAGGGTCTGAACCAGGTGGTAGCAGTGTCACAGGAGAGAAGAGGAGCATATGAAAGAAGTGTTATGAAGGTAAAATCAGTAGGACTTGGCAACAGATTGGATATGGGCTGAGAGAAAGAGAGGAGCTGAAGATGCCATTTAGGTTGTAGGTTTAGGGGACTGGAAGGATGGTGGTTCCCTTGATAGTACAATGGAAATTTGGAAGGGAAGGAGGGGAGTGTGGGGGGAAGATAATGAGTTTTGGACAAGCTGACCTTAAGATATCTACAAAATATCCAGTTCAAGATGCCCAACAGGAGGTTAGAGATGAAAGATTAGAGATCAGGAAAGAAGTGAGGGCTGGACAAAATAATTCTAAGAATATTCTACATAGAAATGATAATTGAATCTATGGGGCTAGAAAGATCACCAAGCTAAATAGTACAGAAGGCCCAAGAAAGAGCTCTGGGGGGGGCCTCATCATTAGTGGGCATGACATAGATGAAAATCTATCAAAGGAGACAGAGGGAATATTCAGAGAAGTAAGAGGGGAATCAGGAGAGAAAAGTGTCTGGAAAACCTAGAGAGGAGAGAGGAGAGGGTGATTGAAGTATCAAAGATTGCAGAAATGTAAAGAAGATGAAGAGCAAGAAAAGGCCATTAACACTACAGATTGAACTAATTTAGCAATTAGAGACCATTGGTAACTTTGGTGAGAACAATGATAAGGTTGAAAGTCAGAATCTAGAAAATTAACTAAAGAATAAGAGGAAAGAAAGTGGGGATACCTTTTGTGGAAAGCCTTCTCAAGGAGTTTAATCACAAAAGGGAGAGAATATGTGAGACAACAGCTATCATGGATGGTCAGATCAAATGAAAGGAGGGAAGCAGCCAATGGACAGGAGAAATTGAAGATAAGTGAGAGAGCAGGAATGGTACTAGGAGCAATCTGCTGGAGAAGACAGGATGGAAGGAGATCATTTGTGCTCTTAGAGATGTTTGTCTTTGGAGGGAGAAGGGCCATCTTTTTTTCCTGAGACAAGTGTTAAGGAGATTGTGGGGAAAGGCAACTGAATGGTGGTGTGGGGAGAAAGGGAAAAGAGGGAACTCTTAGTGAATAACTTCAATTTTCAGTCAGCATGGTTTCATGATTTTCTCCAACTTCAGAAGCATGGAAGTAAGAGTGAAGGGAGTGGGTGGTGGGGATAATCAAAGGCCGAGGTTTTGTAAGGCAAGATTGATGATAGGGTAAGGGCAAAGGACTACAGAGAAGAGAATAGTATAGAGTTGACCTGGTTCATCAAGGGGTCAAGGTGAAAAAGGATCAAGGGGTGGAAAGATTGGATGTCACATTGAGGATGAAGCACAGGTTTGGTGTTGCACGGAGTAATGGCAAGCACAGAAGTAGTTCACACCTTGTTTCAGCTATTGAATTAGTTTGAGCCTTGTATCAAGTCTGTTAAGAAACAGAACATGTGAACCCCACTACTTGTGAACCCTAGAACTCATGAACTCCTACAACAGAAAGGAGAGGAGCTAATGACCATATATAAGAAGAGGTGCAGGCTAGAGACAGCAGAACTGAGAAGAGGACTCTTGTGGTGGCAGAGTCAAGAAAGAATAAACTTGTTTTATCCCGGCATTCTGTTTGTCTGCTCTGTCTGTGTTGATGTTTGTTTATGATACTTTGTGTAGAAGCCCTGGGAAGCCCTGAAAGAGGATTTTCTGGTTTTATGTTTACAGAAGTCCTGGAGGAGGGTTTACAGATGATCTGTGCTGACTTCGTGGACCTGGTTTGTGGGTCTGTGTTGATTTCTATATTGATGATTTGTGTTGAGTTCTCAGACCTTGTTGGTGGGTCTGAGTTGATTTCACAGGCAGATAGTGAATTGATGATGGTGCTGGCAATATGTATGCATATTATTATGGCTCTGTCAAGCTTTGTCTTCTCAGAAACAGGAACTGTGAAGGACCTGAGGTGGACTGGACACTGTGAACTTCAATGGAACAGGAACTGAATGAAGAACTGGACAAAGAGCTGGACAAGGAACTGGGAGCTGCTTGCCTTTGAACCCAGGTGACAGTTGGAACTGGGACCATGCAAGAGGAACCATGGAAGCTGAAAGCCAGCCTCAAGTCAAGCTGAAAGAAGACTTTACTTGGATACTGTGTACTGACTGAGAAGATTATGATTTACTGTGACCTAGGGGTGGAGAACTTTGACTTTTGTACTTTGTGATTGAATTAAGGATTTTGTGATTGACTAAATGAATATACTTTGTTTAAAACTATGTGACCACTTTGGTGAAAACTATGTGGCCATTTTAGTGATAAATTGTTGAGTTGTGACATGATGAATGCTGTATTTTGATTTTCTGTGATAAGTTGTAACATTGTGAATGCTGTATTTTGATTTTCAATGGATATTTTGCTCTGATTTGTTATTGAATAAATAGAGAGCTCACTATACTATGTAATTAGAATCTTGAAAGCTGTTCACAGTGGCAGTCCCCTAGAAATCTGCTTGTGCATGGCCTTATACAAGGCAAAGGTAGGTGGAGAATAATAATAGATTGTGATCAGATAAGGGAATTTCAGTTTATGAACATGAAAGTTTAGGGATTTTTGAACATTTAGGTATGGTTGTAAAATCAAGGGTATGACTATCTGTGTATAGCTAAGGTGTAATAGAATAGGTCATGTGAAATGAGTAAGTTGAGGAACTAGGAGGTTAGGGTATTTGTCAGAGTGTGTATATATGTATATATGCATGTGTGTGTATACACATATGTATGTATGTATATATGCATATGTATTGAAGTCACCAGGTATGAGGGTAAGAGTTGAGAACCAGGGAAAGATGGAGCCAGGCAGTGAACTCATGGGGAAAAAAGGAGTGTTCTAAAAGTCAATAGACAATAGCTATGGGAATTTTGACTGGGTGGTTGATATGGATTGAGTAAACCCCCAATGAGGAGAAGTTACTGAGAGATTGTGACAGAAAGAGAACTTAGAGGAGTTAGAAGTATTCCGATTCCCCCAATTCCACCTGTGTGTGCCAGAACAAGTGAGAGTACAAATAGGGTCACAAAGAGTGGCCGAGGAAGTTGTTTCATTGTGCGGAGTCAGCACTCAATGAGAGTCAGAAGATGGAAGGAATGGGAAAGGAAAATATTTAAGATGAAAGTAAGTTTGTTGCCTATAGAGCAGGGATCCCACTCTCCTCCCTTCCCCATCTTGACATCTTGGTGAACCAGGTCAACTCTACACCATTGTCTTCTCTCTAGTCATTTGCCCCTTACTCTAACATCAACCTTACCTTGCAAAACCTCAGCCTTGGATTATACCCACCATCCACTCTCTTCATTCTTTTTTTTTTTTTTTTTTGCTTTTTGGAGGGCAATTGGGGTTAAGTAACTTGCCCAAGGTCACACGGCTAGGTTTTTGTTTGTGTGTGCGTTAAGTGTCTGAGGCCGGATCCGAACTCGGGTCCTTCTGACTCCGGGGCCGATGCTCTACTCACTGCGCCACCTAGCCGCCCCTCACTCTCTTCATTCTTACCTGTTGCTTAATGAAGCTGGAGAGTATCATGAAGTGGGAGGGGTAGGTAGATCTGGAGTGGGAAGTTGAGGTGGGATCAGTTTGAGTGCATGGAATAAGAGAGCAGGCAGTTGGGGGGTGGTGGTGGGGGTGGAGAAAATAGTAAACTGAGTTAGAATAATGATGGCTTAAGATTCAGAATCACTGCAATGGGGAAGGCATGACCAAGTGGGAGTTTGTTAGTCTTTGAGGAATGCATTTGGGTAGGTAATCAATATTACTAGGGGTTTAGTCTCAGAATGGAGTCCTCTCAGAGTCTTAGACAACTTAGATGGGAGGATGAACAGGAAGAACTGATTGGATAAAGATTTGTTCATTTCCAGGTCCCTTTTGCTAGAGACTTTTACATTTTTCTCCTGCTTGTTGTCTCTCTGTTTTCATCCTTAAATGTCCTTGTGATGATTTTGATTAGTTGGATAAATCACCATACTCTCTTTAAATTTTTTAATTCAAATTATCACCATCATCTCTTTCTACTTCATGTGGTAATACTGCTTATGATCTTCCATTCTCTTTCTCTGAAAGATTTTACAAATTAGTGTTGCTTTTGGCTTCCATCTCTTTATACTTGGCAAGTAAGGAAAATGGTTTCTGGTTAATGTGCTTTTTTTTTTTTTAAGACTCTTTTGCTCTTTCTAATGTGGCAATTGATTTACATTCATACATTTTTAGTTGGAGACTTTTTCTTTTTTTTTTCCAAGGGGGAAGGCAGGGCAATTGGGGCTAAGTGACTTGCCCAGGGTCAGACAGCTAGTTTTTTGTGTTAAGTGTCTGAGGCCACATTTGAACTAAGGTCCTCCTGACTCCAGGGCAGGTGCTCTATACACTGCACCACCTAGCCTCCCCTACATTCATACCTTTTTATATAAAATTATTTTAATTGGTGTTGATATTATTTATAGCATTAGTTTCCATTTTTCATTGTAAGTAGATTGTTTTAATAGGTTAGACTTAATTGTTTTAATTTCTATGTTATATTTTTTCACATTTATTCTGAGAATAAATGGTCAGTCTCTTCTGGTCAATCTCTCCCTCCTCCCCCCCCCCCCATTTATACTCAGACTCTTGGATTAGGTTTCCAGGGGAATAGCTATCTCTTTGTGTTCAATCTTGTGAGAATACATTCCCAAAATTATAGCTCATGAACCCCCACCAGTGCACTTACCTTTAAAAGTCAGCTGCTAGGCACAGTTGACTCAAGCCAAAGGTATTTACTAAGATAGTATAGTAAGAATAATGGCTACAAAACATTTCCCTATAAGCCTGGGATGCATGCTCCCAGAAATAGTAATAGCTAGCATTTCAACAGACCTTTAAAGTTTGCAAGGCACTTTACATATGGTATTTCATTTGTACTTCACAACAACCCTATGAAGTTGGCATTATTAATATCCTCATTTTAGATGAGGAAATTGAGGCTGAGAGAGAGCAAGTGACTTGCCCAGGGTCCTCTAACTAGTAAATGAGGCAGAATTGAATCAGATTTTCCTCCCATAAGGACAGCACTCCATATCTAGTTTCTATATAGAATTAGTGAAAAAGAATGGGAACATTGGTAACACATGGGGAACACATGGCCAAGCCAACTCATGCTTCTGGTACCATACAACTCCTATGTCCTTTCTCTTCTCGTGTCTTCACTCTATTTCCCACTGGTCATAGTATATTTGTTTGTCAAATCACTTGGCCAGGCTCCCTGGGCTTGCTTCTTTTGGCTATTAGGGCTAATTCTCTCTTGAATCCATAGATGACTTTTGGGGTCACATTCCTTGAAACTAATTTCTATCCCAACTGTCTCTGGAATTGGAAAGTTAGCTTTATAAAGGTTACCAGGGGCATGACCAGTCTTCAGCCAGCCAATGGTAAGTTGCCTTCCAATTTCATTGGGGAAATTTTTTTCATACTTTGTAAGGAATAACAGAATGTAGATTTATCTTTGTGCTCTGTTTAACATATTGTCTCTGTTTTCTGCCCCTTACCTTCTTTAATTACTTAGGATCATTGTTTTATTTTATTTTATTTTATTTTATTTTTATTTTTGGAGGGCAATTTGGGGTTAAGTGACTTGCCCAAGGTCATACGGCGAGTTTTTGTGTTAAGTGTCCGAGCTCAGATTTGAACTTAGGTCCTCCTGACTCCAGGGCCAGTGCTCTATTCACTGCGCCACCTAGCTGCCCCGAGGATCATTGTTTTAAAGCTAGGTGGAGGGAGAAGAAAATTGACCAGGAATGTCCTTATCAACCAACCCTCCCTTTCCTCACTTGAATTTTAAAGATTGGAATCTAATTTTTAAAAGTTAACAAGCATTTATTCTCTCTTTCCAACTCCCTCTCCAAGTAAACAAATATATATATATATATATATATATATATATATATATATATATATTATATATATATATATAAAAGCCTTAACACATACTTACATATACATGTTTATATGTTTATAGTCAAACAAAGTAAATTCCCTCATTGACCATGCCCATGTCCCAAAATGTATGTCTCATTCTGTCTTTTGAATCCTTTACTTCTCTGTCAGAAGGGAGTAGCATGTTTCATCTTTGGTCTTCTTTAACTACAGTTTATTATTTCATTGATCAAAGTTATAAAGTTTTTCATAATTGTTTTTCTTTATAGTGCTGTGTCTACCATTTACATTTATGAAACTTATTTTTTGCTAGTTTTAGCAAGCTGTTAAAATCTGTTAAGAACTTTTGGATTCTGGCATTGTTCTCTAATTTATTAGTTTGGATGCATTTTATCCATAAATTTGATAAGCACACCATTTATGCTTTCATGAAAGTAATTGATAAAAATATTGCATAGAACAATCCTACTGAAAGATCATCCATCCTCCAGGAGACCTACTTTCAGTAAGTTGTAGTCTTTGAGTCCAATCAAGTAAGTTCCAAACCCAACTAAATTCCCTTTACTCTTAGTGTAATCCCTGATGTCCTGGGCCAGCATTTTGGGTCCCATCAATATATAGTAAGTTGTAAGGTTTTCTATGGATAAATTTGAAAATTTCTTCTCTAAGGTAATTAGCTTTGTAATTAGTACTTTTTGTATTGAAGAATGTTTAATAAATATCAATTTGACAAACACTTCTATAAAGCCAGGTTAAATGGAATAAAGGATGGTTATTGCCAGGAGGAACATAAGAGTTTATTGATCCTTTGTAAACCAGAAAAGAAGGATTAGCTTGGATTTTTAAGATCTCGTCAGGAATAAAGCTGAATTCACTGAAAAATATGATCACTTTGCTCAAGTATTGATCATAATAATGTCCCCCAGGACCTCTCAACGTTACACCCTGAAAGCTATGCCCATTCTAATCATCTGTTTAAATCTATAGCTCATAAGCCTCCCTCTGATGTATCTCTTTTACAAGTCCCAGCTAGAGGGCACTTGAGTTCAAAATTATTTAATTAAAAGAATAGTAGGGTAATAACAGGGAATGAAATCAAGCAACAAGTGCTACCCAGTACTTATGCCCAGATGACTATCTCCCACAACTCAAGTGATACCGCAAACCAACTCCCTACTCCACTTCTTTTTTTGTTTTGTTTTGTTTTGTTTTTTTGTTTGTTTTTGGAGGGCTATTGGGACTAAGTAACTTGCCCAAGGTCACACGGCTAGGTTTTTGTTTGTGTGTGCGTTAAGTAGGACAGGGACACAATAGAAAATTTAAACTCATGGTGCTCAAAGTAGAAACTGTGCTGTATAATTATGTCCATTTCACTCTCATCCCATAAAGGGATATACATGCTAAAGACTCTGGTTGTGACCCATAGTTACTATCAGAGTTGAGACAAGATGTGAAAGTTCATTTATGCCCAAAGAAGTCTGCAAATGCTTTATTTCTCTATACAGGGCCCCTTCCATCTTTGCACTATTCCAATCCCTTAGTCATCCAACATCTTTCCCTCTTTGCATGCCAACCTCAGCATGGTCTAGGTGAAGCTACCATCACTTCTGCCTTTTGTCATTCTGAGCAAACTATCCTATATCCCCATATGTCCCACCAAATTCTGTTCTTAAGACTATTACAAATTCCTATCTTAAATGTTGCATGTGAGAAATACAGCCAGACAACTAGAATTGTGACAGGTCAGGAGGTGCCAGGCTGTGGAGCCCAAGCACAGCTTTGTGGATTATACAGTACAGAGGTGATCCGACCTCCAAGGTCAGGGGTGGCCGGGTCTTAACCTTATTCTGGCCTTCAATGTACATACACCTGGTCGTAGTCCAGCTATGTTCCCCAAGAAGGGCGTTCCAAGCCAGGAGAGTCAAAGAGTAACAAGACTTTATTCAGCAGCTTCTTATGTGATTACATCCTAACTTCTACATGATCAGCCAAGAGTTCAGAGTATATAGTGTATAATTGCATAACCATCACAAACAACTAATTTGGGAGTACAACATTGTCCTTGTTCCCATACGCCTCTTATGTCACAGCCGAGTACTCTGTATCAGGCTCCGAGTACTGGGCAGGATGTTCCAAACCTCCCTAAACCTCCCCAAACCTCCCTGGAATCTCAAGGCTTCTCTTCCCTAGAAGACACTATCGGTTGGCAACAAGTCAGAAGGTCACAGAACTCCCTTCCTGGAACAGAGCTGTCTCACAGAATGTCTGATTTACCTCCACTGTGTTACTATAGAGTCAGCATGCTTCGGGTCTCATGCTTCCAGGGGAACTGCACGAATACCCACAACACAGAGGCTCTTATGATTGCCAAGATCCTCCTTGAATTCCACACATGAATGAATGAATGAATGTATAAATGAATGAATGAATGAAAGAAAAGCTATTTATTAAGTACTATGTGCTGAAGCTGGGAATACTGATGCTACCAAAAAAAATAAGTCTGTGCTCCAAAAGAATTTACCTTATGATAGGAAAAGAGGATACACATAGGATAGTAGCCATGGAAGGACATTTTGGTCCAGGAAGCTACAGAAATGGTGCATGTGGCCATAGGGGAGAACATTCACACATGTCTTCTGGGAACCATGGCAGAGTTAATTTAATAATGGTTCCAGAACTGGGGCAGGGGGGCAGGGAGGGAGGAAGGTTGGAGGTTGATGGTTAAGGAGCAGGAAGTGAAGTAAAATATGACTGAGGCCTGCCTGAAATAATAGACCTCTTCTTTTCTTCAATCTATACTCCCTCACTTGGTGACTTCAGCAACTGTGGGTTTAATGATCATATTCAGGTAGATTACTCCCAGATCTTTATATCTAGCCCTTAGTCTTACTCTTGAGCTCCTGCCTCCACCACCAACTGCCTATTGGACATTTCAAACTGGATATCACATAGGAATCTGAGTATCTATATATCTAAATATATCTAAAACCAGAGCTCATTCTCTTTCCCCCAAATCCATCCCTCTTTTGAGTCTCTCTACTTCTTTTGAAAGGCACCACTTTCCAGGAGTCTGGGTTGGTAAGGTAACTTCCAGGTTAACTTTGACTCTTCAGTCTTTTTCACCCTTCAAAACCAGTCATTTGCCAGATCTTGTAATTTCTGCCTCCACAGCATCTTTCCCTTCTATCCCCTTCTTTCAGCTCACATAGTCACAATTCTCAGGCTTTCATGTTCTCTCAGTTACTGCAATAGCTTCCTAATTGTTCTCCCAGACTCAAGTCTCTCCCTGTTCTAATTTGTCCTCTATATAGCTGCCAAAGTTATATACATTAAGTCTGACTGTCACTCTTCTTCCCAACAAACAGCAGTGGTTCCTTATTTCTACCATCAAATACAAACTTTATTTGCCAATGAAAACCTTTCACAATGTGGCACCAATTTACCTTTCCAACTTTATTACACATTACTTCATTTCATGCACTCTATGGTCCAAACAAAATGGCCTTTTTATATTTCATACAGAACACTCCATCTCCCATATCTGTGCTTTTTACTTACTATCCCCCAAGCCTGGAAAGCTCTCTGTTCTAATTTCTACCTTTTGGACTCCCTGATTTCCTTCAAAAAATTCCTGATTTCCTTTCAACTCAAGTACCACCTTCTACATGAAATTATTACTTTTCCCATCAGAGGCTAATACCTTTCACGTCAAAATTTCCTTCTAAAATACATATATTTAATTACATGTAATATTTTTATAATACATAATATACAAATACATAGGACAGCTAAATGGCACAATGGATAGAGTTCCAGGCCTGGACTCAGGAAGCTTTATACTCTTATGTTCAAATGTGGCCTCAGATACTTACTAGCTATGTGACCCTAGGCAAGACATATAACCCTTTTTGTCTCAGTTTATTCATGTCAAATGAGCTAGAAAAGGAAATGGTGAAACAATCCAGTATCTTTACCAAGAAAACCCAAATGGTATACACACAGACACACACACATATACACATATATGTATATATGTATGTATACATTGGCGCATAAGCTCCCCCAATAGAATGTAACCTCCCCGAAGGCAATATTCTATTTCATTTTTGTCTTTATATCACCAGGGTACAGCATAGTATCTAGCACATAATAAATACCTAATAAATGCTTGTCAATTAAGTGACTAAACAGGGAGGTCTTATGCAAAAATCCTTCATAATATAATTTAAAACTATTTAGTTGGGAATGGGAGGCTGAGACTAGTGGATCAATTGAGTTCAGGAGTTCTAAGCCAGAAGTGGGGAATCTGCAGCCTCAAGGTCACATGTAGCCCTCTAGGTCTTCAAGTGTAGCCCTTTGATTGAGTCGCCAGAAGAATCGCCTTAATAAAAGGATTTGATCTGTAAAACTTGGACTCAATCAAAAGACCACACCCAAGGATCTAGAAGGCCACATGTGGTCTCAAGACCACAATTCCCTACTCCTGCTCTAAGCTGTAATAGCATAAAGTCTATTAGATATCTATACTATCTGGCCCCAGTATAGTGAGTCCCTGGGCACTAGGCTGCCTAAGGATGGGTGAACCAGCCCAGGTCAGAAGTGGAGCAGTTCAAAGTTCCTGTGATAAGCAGTAGTGGTATTATGATCATTGTAGCCACTACACTTCTGACCTGGGTCAGCTATAGAAATCTAATCTTGAAACAAAACAAAACAACAACCAAAAGCTTCTCAAAGAAATGGTTATAGAGCATTTTGGAGGAGGTTTACCAGGCATAAGAATGCATAGACCATGAATTTAGTTTGCCATCATACCAGGGCAAAAGCAATGCACACAACATGAATGCCTTTGTTGCCAGATTGGAGAAATGGAAAATGCCATCCCACTTTAACCTTTTTTTTTTTCTGACTAACAAGCATTTATTTTATTTCCCTTATTTTGTCCTCCCCCCTCCCAAGTGAAAAAGAAAAGCAGAACCTCAGTGACAAAAAAAAACACCTAATTCTCATATTGGACATGTTCGAAAAATGGTGTCTCATTCAAAGTATTTAGTTCATCACTTCCATATTAGCATGTGAGTAGCATTCTTCATCACTGGTCCTTTGGAATCATGGTTGATCATTGCATTGAGCAGAGAGTCCTAACTCAAAGTTGGTCATCTTTACAAACCCACATTAATTCTGAAAAGAGTCCTGGATATGGAATTGGAGGTCATTGATTTAAATCCCATCTTTGCCACGTTCTTACTGTGATACCTCAATAAGCCACTTAACCTCTCTTTATCTCACTTTATTTTTTGGTAAAATATGAGGGTTGGATAAGACCACCTGGAAGGACCCTTCCACAGCTAAATTCTATGATCCTCTGACTTATAATTCTAAATTTCTTTAAATTACTTCACCTCCTTGGAGTCTATTTTCTCACCTGCAAAATGTTAGCATCAAAGCTATAGAGTTAGAAAAGAATTTAGAAGTCATCTTGTCCTTCCTCCCCATTTTATGGTGGAAGTACCTGAGGCTCAGGAAAGGTGGAGCAATTTTCCCCCAGTCACGCAGATAATGAGTATCAAGGCTAGAATCTGAATATAGGCCCTCTGAGTCCAAATCCAATGCTTTATCCTGCTGCCACGGTCTCTTCAGTTCTCAAATTCTTTGATTCACTCCAATTTGAACTTTATTTGAAGATCTATCATTGTATTTCCTGCCTTCTATAGTAATCATCATTGATGTTTCTCCTTAGTGACCTAAATTTGGTTCCAAATTCCACAAGGAACCAAAATGGATCCCATGCTTGAGAAACTACTTTGCATTTGGGTCATGTGAGAAATTAATCCTTTTACTAAAATTTTTCGTTTTTCTGGTTACTTTTGCCTAGAGCTATTTCTGAAACCTATTAACATGGAACATTTTGGCAGAGCTAAGTTATAAAGAAATTTTAAGTTAATAGGCCTAGAAGTAGTAGAATGTGAGAAGGAAAAATACTGGCACGACCAAGTAATAATTGTCCGTCATTTCTTTGTGAAGATGATTGCACTTGGGACTGCTTTACCCATGGTACCTTTATGTTCTCATAGATCCATGTGCATAATTTGTTCAAGTTCCCCTTTTGATGAAGGATATTTACACAATGGTTTTAGTACACTTAGTTAAGAGGTCATCTGTGCCTAGGGAACATTGTGTGAGTGTATTTAAATGAGTCATTGTGGGGCTGAATCCAGGACTATAGCCTCTGTGCTAATGAACTAAGTGAGCTGGCCCAGACAATAAAGCATAACTGTGGAAAGAGGAAAATTTTGTTTCAATTTTAACATAAATGAGAACAGGGGCTCCTATTTTCCATGTGACGGTACAACAGTTAATTATGTATAGGACAAGAGAGAGTCTATCTATTTCTTCATTGCTAAGGGAAACATTAACTTCTCCCCCAAATCACTCCCTTGTTCTAGGCTGCGAGCAAATATAAAGCTCGAGGCAATTCAATTTTTATAAGGAATACCCAAACGATAGTGAAATTGTCATTCCAAGATGGAGCCCCAGTGGCCTCATCAATCAGTTTGTATCTGTTGAGTGCTTTTTATGTGCTCAGAGCTGAGTTGGGCAGGATACAAAGAAATGTAAGTCATGGCCCCAGCACTCAGAGGCCTTGTGGTGTGCACAAAGACTTCCCTCAGATGTTAGGAAGGAAAAGGCACTGTTTAAAAAGTTATATGTGGAAGATACAGCAGAAAGTAGTCTGAAGTCTTTTGTTAGGAATTCACTGCAATTTTGACCATATAAAGAAAAGTACATTATGTACTTACTGCTTCAACATCAGCCTATTAGTATAAAGAGGGAAGTGTCAATATTTTGTCAGTACTTTCTATATAGCTTTGTTAGAAATCTCCTGCTTTTCATGTAAGTTTGTTAAATTTCTGGGGGATTGGGACCTGTAATTTCTTAAATGTAGGGAACTCTTGATGAAGAAGTTCTCTTTACCAGTAAAGACTAGCATCTACTCTGCAACCTTTGGTCTTACAGAATTATGTGGACCACTGAGTCTAAGTGGTTTTCTCAGTCACCCAGTCACTACATGTCAGAGATGGGCCTTAAACTCAGGTCTTCTTGGCTCCAGGTTCGGCTGGGCCAATTTTCCTCTCTACGTAAAACACACTATGCATTCAAACAGGTTTCTATTTTTCCTCTCTCTAAAATGAAAATTAAGATTATGAAACTGAAACTTCAATACAAACAAAAAGCTAGATGAAGTAGGATAATAATAATGGATTTATAAACATTTTATAATTACAAAGTAATTACATGTACACTTTCTCTTTTGATCTTTACAAAATTCAGTGAGGTAGGCAGGACAGTTTTTATCACCCCTATATGACAATTAAGATCCAGAGATGTTAAATTACTTGTCCACAATCACACAACTAGTAACTGATGAATCCAGGACTTGAGCTGAAGTCTTAAAAAAATATTTAATTTTTCCCCAATTACCTGTAAAAACAATCTTTCTCATTTGCTTTTTAAAAATTTTAATCTCTACATTCTATTTCTCTGTCTCTCCTCTTTCTTCCCCCCTTCATGAGACATTAAGCAATCTAATATAGGTTATACATGTGCAATCAAACTAAAGTCTTTTGACATCTACTCCTGTATTTTTTTTATGAGGTTTTTCATTATTGTTCAAAACGAGGACAGATTTTTAAAAACCTTCCTTTTCCTTACTTCCTTATTACTGTCTAGGGCCCTACCATCCTCTCAGTCATCCAGGTTCACAATCTAGGCATCATGTTCCAGTCACTCTTTCACCACCTATATCCAGTCTGCTGCCAAGAGCTGTTGATTCTGCTTTCACAGTACCTCTTTAGTATGTTCCATTCTCTCCTCTGACACCCCTACCATCCTGGTCCTGACTCTCATCACCTTAGTCCTGTTTGATTACAGCAGCCTTCTGTTGGGTTTCGAGGCCTCAAACGTCTTCCCTGCCCCAGTCCTTTCTCCACTCAGCTATCAAAATAATCTTCCTAAAAAGCAGGTCTGACTATATCATTCCTCTATGCAGTACATTTTGGTGGCTCCCTGTTGTCTCCAGGAGCAAATAAAAATTCCTATTTGACCTTTAAAACTTTTCATAACCTGGGTCCCTCCTACCTTTCCAGTCTTTTGACACCTTGCTGTCCTCCATTTACTTTGTAATCCAGTGATTCTAGCAGAGATTCTTGCATCTCTCTGTTTCTGTCTCTGTCTCTGTCCCAGTCTCTCTCTCTCTCTCTTTTTGTCTCTCTCTCTCCCCACACAAACTTTTCCCCCTCTCTCTTACCTTTGTCTCTGTTTCTCCCTGTCTTTGTCAGTGTGTGTATGCACATACATATACACATATATGTATATATAACAGAGATATATGCATGTCTATGTATATATACATATCTGTGTGTATGTGTGAAAGAGAGAGAAAGAGAAAGAGGGAGAGGGAGAGGGAGGGAAGGAGGGAGAGAGAGAGAGAGAGAGAGAGAGAGAGAGAGAGAGAGAGAGAGAGAGAGAAATCCAGTTGAGCCATTCTTGTTCATCTCAGACACATTGGTTTCATCTGTATAAGGGCTGAAGGCTATAGAGAGAAATGATTATGTCTTGTTCGGATTTAATAACTATTTAATTAGGACCAAGGTTTTTCCCCTTTTCTACTTTCTCATTCAGAAATCAACCCCTGTAAGTTATTCAGGCAGACTTTGAAATGCAGGGCTGATACTGAGAAGAATTCAGATCTGTTCAAAATATAAAGTTAGGTGAATTGATGGATTCTGCCCATTGTGTTTTACTCAGACAGGTCTGGGAAAAATGTGGATTCTCCCTTTTGTCTTATGGATGGTATTCTTACAGATGATTCTCTTTGACCCAAACTGAGTGATCAAAGTCATATCCCAGACCCTCATTAGAATAGGTCTACCTCTCATTATAATATTCTCTCATTAACTGTTAACCAATCAGAGTTAATTTCCATCTTCAGGAACACCCACTGTTCCAAGGGCATATCAGTATTGGATGGGTTCCATGAGGGGTCTTTCGTCTAAGAGAAGCAGTGACCATCCTTTTATTAATAATATGATTATTATGCTTATTAGATTATCAAATATGATTATTAAATTATTAAATATTATCAATTACCCAGAAACTATGTCTCTTGAACTTTTATATGTCACAGTATGTGCCTAATAGGTGCTCATTTCACACTGGTGATGACACACTGGTTTGCCAAATCTTTAATGACATAGAAGGAGAGTAGGAACCAGCAAGGTAGCTAGATGGCTAAGGGATTGGAATACTGAGCCTGGAGTCAGGAAGACCTAAGTTCAATTTTGGCCCCAGACACTTACTAGCTGTGTGACTCTGGGCAAATCATTTAACTCTGTTTACCTTAATGCACTAGAGAAAGAAATGGCAGTATCTTTGCCAAGAAAACCCCATAGACGTCCAGGAGTCAGCACATAGATGCAACTTATTCTCACATGCCTTCTCATTATACTTTTGGTCTTATTTTCCCCTAAGCACTCAAGTTATTTGAAATTTGATTATGTTCCCCTTCCTTAAGGTTTAAATAACTGCCTGTTTATACTGGGTGGGGTTAACGTTGATCTCCAAGGTTGAGCCCATCCTTAATCCTTGTCCGTGAAAGCCTCATAAAAATAGAAGCCTTGCCCTTTGTGTGTGTCTCCTCCTTAAGGGAGAGATGAAATTGATTAATAGCACGTGCTGGGAGGTAGTAAAAATCCTCCCTGAAGCTTTTCTAGGAGAAGAAGGCTTGAACAATCTGTAAAGACTTTGCTGAAATACCAGGCGCAGCTCTCTGGGATAGCAGCAGCTTTCATTGAAGGCAGCTGTGTTGGGTTTTAGTCCACTCAAACACAATTATTTTACCAACTGGAGTCAGTGCGTGTGTTATCCTAAAAGTGCAGATGTAAGCCAGGCTCAGTGGAACTGGGCGGCGGAAACCATTTTAGTTCCCGGGTCTCAGTGAAAGCCACATTGAAAATAAACGAGTTAAGCAAATGGAGCAAGATCACACTACATGGTTTTAAAATATGAGCTCCTTTTATAGGTATAGGGTTAAAAAAAAACCAAACCAAACCTACAGATATCATAATCTAGCCTAAGTTTACATCATTCATTCATTCATTCAATAAATATTTATTAAGATCCTAAAAGCAAAGTCTGAAGCAGATTGCTAGTGGCTGCCCATGAAAAGGAGCCCACACCAGCTGAGTTGCATCAGTGAAGAATTACCTCAATTGATTGGACTTTTGCCTTCCTGGAGGCCATGAGTGGAACAGTATTGAGGGTTCTGCTGTTCTTGGTTCTGGTTGAAGAGACTGGCTCAAGACTATTTAGGCATCTGAACTATGTCTTTCTTTAATTCCTAAGGAGAGCAATTATTAACTGAATAAGGACTGCCTAGACACTATGTGTGCTACAGCCATGTGGTAGTTGTTTTAATATGTATGTATATGAATATGGCTATACACACACACACACACACACACACACACACACATATGTATCACATATAGAATCCGGGGGTTACATTCTCAATTTACATTGGGATTGGAAGGTTGGATCTCTAGAGGTAGGCTATTCCATCTCCCCTCAGGGTTCTAGGAATAACCCTGGAGTTTTTGTGTGTGTTTTTTGTGGGGGGATGTCTTTCTCTAATGAGAAATTAGCTCCCTTCCAGTCTATCCCCCCATTATCAGTTGACCAATTATCTCTTCAATATCATCTCACCAAAGATTAGTGCCCCAATGTCAACTTGCTTGTTGATAGCTCCTCAAAATTACTGATAACCAGTTAGTACCAGTTACCTTTTATGAAAGGCTACTTAGTGAGAAGATACAGCAACAACCAAAGTATAGAAATATTCCCTTGAACCCCTTCTACATCTTAGTCCTGGAGAGATTATACTCACAATTAAAGTGGCTGCTACAAATCAGCCCCCCACCCCCCAAAAATAAACTGGGACACACTATATCTCCTATCACCTTCATCTATGGGGACAGTAGATTAAAATCTTTAATGGTAACTACAAAATATTCCTTGCACAAAGTTCACTTCTGGGTATGTAGCATAGTCTATGGACAAGTTTTTCTCTTGCTTGTGGGACATAATGTCTCAGCTGCTGGGATGAATCAAGCAGGTCTCTCCTTAAGGTCGTGCCAGCACACTGGACTCAGATACTACAGTTACAGCAAATTTAGCCATGGACTCCCTTTACTGGATTTCTGGTGGCTCTTAAAACCTTTCAGAGCTTACAAAGTTGTTCTGTCCAGGATACTCATTTACCCAGGATCAGGGAAGAATACACACAACAGAGGAAGAAGGAAAGAAAATACCATTTGTTTTAGGCCACATGACCAGGTAGGGGAAGACTTACTCCTCATCTGGAGGCTTATTGATTTCTTCTGCATCAATTGAAAGCTGCCAGAGACAGAGGAAAAGATCTGCTGGATCCTTTTGTATGTGCACTCAGTTTTAACTCAGCTAATCAAAGGCTTTTCATTACCATATGGTAAGTGGAAAGGAAATACCTGTGAATGTTCTGAATCAGGGGTAGGGTCACTCTATTACTCACCATCACACCTTTCTAGAAGATTTACCAAACTGAGATTGTAAGCAGGCAAAGTATACTGTCTGCTTTCTGATAGGTAGGCCCTGATTAACCAGTTTCCTGTTACATTTATCTAAATTTATTCCATTTGTTGATTCTATTTATAAGTTCTATATATGGCAAATTGAACTTGCATTGTTGTAGAATTTACCAGTGGTCTGTATGGGGGAGGAGATGGTATTGAGTTAAGGAAGAGGTGGTTTAGGATTAATTGCACAAATTGGCCCTAACCATGCCTCCTAGCCTAAGAAAAGGAATAACTGCTACCCACATTTCTCTGAGAGACCATAAACTTGGCATGTCCCTTTGAATTCCCTCTGGTGATGGGTGGAACATGCAACCATCAAGATGAAGTAGAAACAACTTGGTGCCTGGTTCTTTTATGATATATATCAGACTAGTAGCTGTTAGCACCCTCCCAGGCTTAAACATAAATAAGTATCATACAAAGTAAAATTTGATCAGGGCAAAGAAACACGGTAGAAGGAAAACAAATCTTTCTTATGCCACTACTGTCTCACTAGGCAAGGTTTTAGTAGAAGATACTTGGCCTTGTTTAAAATGGATACTACCTGGTAAATTCAAAGGGTGATTCTTGTCATTTTGCCCCATTCTCCTCTCCCAATAGAGATAGATAAAAATGCAGGTGACTCTGCAGTGAATTTAGAATAAGCAAACCTTGGTTAAATGCTGGCTGATGCTTGTTACCTATATGAGCTAGAGTAGGCCATTTAATTCCTCTGGAACTCAGTTTCCCCATCTGTAAAATGAGAAAGTTAGATGAGATGACCTCTTAAGTCATTTCCAGCTCTAAATCTATGATGATTTCAGGATACATTAATATGAGTTCTTCATTCCAAATGGCCTGTTTTAAAGGACTGGGGGGAAGGACCAAACTGAAGGAATTTCCTTTACATAGTATTACTCATTGGTTGAAGAAAGAGACCAGAATGCCTTGGAGCCCAGAAAAACATCAGCTTTAATTTGGATCTTTCCCCATATGTGAAAGGAAGAAAATGGGGTATGTGATATCTGATGCTACTTTGGAGGCATACTCCCTGATTTTTGTCCCATATTCTTTTGCATCCTTGTTATGGAATCTATGTGCTCCAAGAACACAGTGTTACTATTAAATTATTTGCCTCATTGTAGGGATGGGATAGCTGCATGCTAGGATGTTTCCCCTTTTTCTACCATGGTTGTCAAGCAGTTCCTAAAAGGGTTAAGCTAATTCCATAGGTAGACCTTTAAGTCCATCTTCACTGAGTGAAGGCCACAGAAGAACTAAAAATATTTTGTGAAGCACAGGTCCTACCAGTGGTCTTTGTAAAGCTGTTAATTAGCATAGTTGTCAGATATGACTTTTCTTTAGCTCATAAAATTTTCTGTAAAATCCATTTCCTTGGCCAAAAAATAATCATGTCTGAATAACTCCTAGCCAGCAGGCTCCAGGAAGCTGTTTCAGCTTTTTGTAGAGTCCTGCTATGGCCTCCCCAGTTTTTCATGATAGAAGAGGAAGAGTCTAGAACTTTCCCCTCTCCATTTCCTTCCTTTCCGTAGGGTATGTGGAGGCAGGGGTAGCAGTTCTCTCAGCATTTCGAGAACATCCAAACTCTGTCGCTAGTCCCTATAGGAGATGAAATTCCATTTCCTGATAGTGGCAGAAATCCCCAAGTGGCCTCCATAGAACTAGAGGTCTCATGGTATCATGGGTAAGCAAACAGTTCTTTGGTTGATTGCCTCTTTTGGAACCAAGTGGGGCGGCTCAGTCCATGAAAGCAATGCCCAGAAGACTAGCTCTGTATGTATCAGATAAGGTGAAGATGGGGTTTACTTGATCATCTTGGGCTATAAGCTCTTCATGAAGGAGTAAACAAATTACATTTCTGAACTGAAATATTTGTTTGCTAGCTATCATTAATTAATTAATTAATTAATATTGAGCAGAACACAAATCTTTCTTATCACCTCTTATATATGGAGGGAGAGTGAAGGGAATTTAGAGCTTAGAAAATGCTGAGTGAGCAAAAAGCTTAGGATCATAGAATTAGAGTTGAAAGGGATCACAGAGGCTGTCTAACAAACCTCCTCATTTTGCAGATTAGGAAACTGAGACTTAGAGGAGGGGAAGTGATTTGTTCAGGGTCACACAGATAGTAACCATTAAAGGGGGAATTTGAACCCAGGACCTCTGACTCCAGAGTCAGGGCTCTTTGCATTATATCAGAAACACACCATTTCAAAATGAGTCCAGGATGCAAAACCAATGGCCATAAGCATGAAGGTTAGAGAACTGGAGACTGGTTGAATGGTTCTTGTTCAAACCTGAAATTTGTTGATTGGATTGTTGATTAAGAAGACAGTGAAAATTAGTTATATATGAATAAGAAGCACTAAGACTGTGAGTTACAGATTTGTTGCTGATCTGCACAGGCAAAGGGATTTTCCCATATTGATGAAATCACAGGTCCAGACAAAAAAAACAGCTATAGAATGCACACAAAATGGTATTTATATGCCCATGTGATCAATCATTTCATAGAACTGGAGGATTTCTGAATTGTAAAGAGTCTAAGGGGTTATTTAGCCCTTGTGCAGTGTCCACAAGTTCAGTCTTTGCTCAAATACAGTTAATATTTCCTTGGCATCTACTGAGCATGGAACACTGGGTTGGATCCCAGGAAAAGATGTAAAATTTAGATAAGACACAGTTATGATTCTCAAGGAACTTCAAGTTCCTTGAGTAGCAAGAGAAGACACAAGCTCAAATAGTTGTGACATAATTTTATATGAACGTTAGAATGATAGGAAAAAGTGTTTTTGTGAGGTCTGATAGGGAGGATGTTATTATTAACCAGACTTGGGTGATGTGTGTGGCAAAGGAGATATCTTAGAAAGCTTCCTGGACAAGGTGGCATTTCAGTTAGAATTTAAAGGTTAGTGAGGGCCATGAAACCCCTTCCCTAACCAGGAATTCACTCATACAATCTCTACAAATTCTGATCTTTTTAAAATTTTTGTTTCGAGGCAATCGGGGGTTAAGTGACTTGTCCAGGGTCACATAGCTGGTAAGTGTCAAGTGCCTGAAGCAGATTTCAACTCAGGTCCTCCTGACTCCAGGGCCAGTACTCTATCCACTGCACCACCTAGCTGCCCTTCCATTCTTTTAAAAAAAATTTTTCCCCAAATTTAAACACCAACTAAAAAGAAGAGAATATTTCTAAACACATAGCAGAGCACAATGAAGATTGTTCTATGTGAAGCCATGAATTTTTATTCCACACTGCTTGCTTTTAAAAAAGTATATAATAAATTCTATACATTACTTTTAAAAATTATCCTACTAGTCTCTACTCTCTGCTTTCCTTCCTCTTCTGTGCTTTAAAAAATGTTACGATGCTCGTGTGTGTGTGTGTGTGTGTGTGTGTGTGTGTGTGTGACTTCACTATTTCTGTCCCTCTACCCCCAATTAACCAAGAGAAAGAAAGGGAAAAAAAGAACTCTTGTTACAAGAGTTAGTCAAGCAAAATGAATCAACACAATGATGTGCAAAAATGTGTAACTGCAGCTTGTGCCCATTATCTCTCTGGTTGGTGACATGCCTTATTACAGGTTCTCTAGAGACATGGATGGTCATTGCTCTGATCAGAGTTTTTGAGCCTTTCAAAGTTGTTTTTCTCACCAACACTGTTGTCCTTGTATAAATTATTCTCCTGGTTCTGCTCACTTCACTCTACATCTATTTATCCTACTAAAGATTCTTTGAAATAATCTTTTTCATCATTTCTTACTGTGCAATAATGTTCCCTCACATTTATATCTTGCAATTTGTTCAGCTATTCCTTGACAAGTTCTACCCCTAGGCCCCTCCCCTAATTTTATTTCCCTTTTAGGATCAGGAAGCTCATTTTGCTTATAATTAATTATCCTCACCCCTGTTTGTTACCCTGTTGAATTGGATGCATTTCTACACTAATCTGTGTGTGTGTGTGTGTGTGTGTGTGTGTGTGTGTGTTTGTATTCAATTCTCCTTTGTCCATTTCAGATATGAGTAAGGTTCATCTCATGCCTACTCCTTCCACCTATCACTTCCTTTTTTGTCCTCACACATTCCAATTATGAGAAATAGCAAGTTCCATCCCCTTCTTCCTCCTCTCTACACTAATTTATTCCTTCTTTTACCCTCCCTTTTCTTTCCCCTTTAAAAACCCTTACAAAGAGCCAATCCACTCCCAGGACCTTTTTCTTATCTATTCCCTCAATACCCTTTGAAGACATTAAGTTTCTGATGGGACATTTGTTTCTTCTTTCCCTATAAAAATGTTCACACAACTTCATCATTCAGCTCCTTCTAATTGCTCAAATAAATTTACCTTTCCAGAATTTTAATAGACATTCCCCCTTGTTTGGGGGAATCTTTCAGGCCTTCGGGGAGATTAGATCCACCTGCCTGTTCAACCTGAGACTCATAACATAGATGCTCTTTTCTTATAATTACCATCCTCTGCCTTTAGGACACACACTGATCCTTGACATGTGTGGGGGCAAATTAAATTGCCTGTGGCAAATTTGCTTCATTCCCTACAAGACAGACTGCAGGCTTCTTTCTTCTGGCACTACTCTCTCTTCCACTCTCTATATTTTCCCAGTGAGTTATATTTCATTCTTCTCTTTACAAATCACTGAATCTCAGCCTCATGAGAGATCCCCTAGAAAATTTTCAGTAGCAAAGCCAACATATTTGTTGTGCTTGACTGGTAAAGGGCCAGCTTGTTGTCTGATGTGGGCAGCTGATATGCTGGGGAGGCCTGGGCACAGCATGGTGCAGAGCTCAGCATTTAGAGTTAGAGGACTTGGGTGTCATTTTTATTTCTGCTACTTAGGAGCTGTCAAGCAAGTAGCTTAAGTTCTCTTAGCCTTATTTTCCTTATCTACAAAATAAAGGGGAAGGGAATAAACATTTAAGTGACGACTATGTGCCAGGTACTATGCTAAGTGCTTTACAAATATTTCATTTTATCCTCAATAATCCTGGGAGGTAGGTTCTGTTATTGTCCCCAGTTTAAAACTGAGGAAACCAAGGCAAACAGATATTAAGTGGCTTGCCCAGGGTCATCAGCTTGTCAGAATCTGAACCAGATTTGAACTTAGGTCTTCCTGACCCTAGGCCCAGCACTTTATCCACTGAGCTACTTAGTTGCCCCAGAGAGTATGAGCAGTTGAGAATAAAGGTGAAGTTATGAACCCAAACCCAGTATTGGCTCAACCTCTATCCACTAGTAGGACACCTAGACGATCCTCAAGGTGCTTTTTATTTCTAAACCCTATGATCTCTACGTAGGAAAATTCCTTTTCTAGAAACAGGTTTGTAAAATTTTATATTTGGCAAAGACCAAAATTTTCTGTTTCAACCCCCCCCCCCTTTTTTTCCTTTTTGGAGGGGGGGAAGGTAGGGCAGTTGGGGTTTAAGTGACTTGCCCAAAGTCATACAGCTAGTTTTGGGTTAAGTGTCTGAGGCTGGATTTGAACTCAGGTCCTTCTGATTCCAGGGCCAGTACTCTATTCATTGTGCCACCCAGCCGCCCCATAACCCTTTATTTTTTGCATATGGCAACAGTGCCTGGTTCTATTTTTCTTCATGGATCTAAGTGTAACCTAGTGAGTATGCTCACATTCCATGGGCTGTTACTGCTTTGATACCTCCAAACAAAGGCTCTGTGCCATGTAATCTCATTAGGCTGAGAGGTGAGCTCATCAATCCCCTTTACATAAAGCTGTTGTATACTGTGAAAACAAGGTCTCTTGAGGAATAGCCTGAAATATGTTCATTGAGTTTGCTGTGGGGGAAAAAAAGTACTTGTTTATGTATTTGTATATTTAACAACACACACATACTCATAGCTCTCCTCCATTGGGGTGTGGGGTGGGGAAGAAAAACAAAACCTTTATAACAAATAGACATTAATCAAGCAAAATAAATTTCCACATTGGCCATATCCATATAGTCATCTCTTAGATGAAAGCTTTAAGAATTATCAGTGCCTCCATGTAATCAGTTGTTTAGTACAGTGTCAAGCACTGGGGATACCAAAAAAATCTCTTCCTTTCCCCCAACTACTTTTTTCACATGAATTCTAAGACTGGGTTTGGCTTCATAACTTCAGTTTTATTCTCAACTCCTCATACCCTTTGGGGCAGTTAGGTAGCACGGTGGATAAAGTGCTGGGCCTAGAGTGAGGAAGACATCTTCCTGAATTCAAATATGGCCTTAGACACCTGCTAGCTGTGTGACTCTCGACAAGTCACTTAACTCTCTTTGCTTCAGTTTCCTCACCTATAAAATGAGCTAGAGAAGGAAATGGCAAACCATTCTAGTATCTTTGCTATGAAAACCCAATGGGGGTTTTGGGGAAGACAGACACCACTGAACAACAGAACAACAACAAGCCTCACGCTCTCTTATCCCATATATCTAGTTAGTTGCCAAATTTTTGACTTCCATAATATCTCTCTTATACATTCCTTTCTCTTTATTTGCGCACCTACCACCTTAGTTCAGGCCTTCTTCATCTCTCACTTGGATTATTACCATAGCCTCCGGATTGGCTTCCTTGCCATAAGGGTCTCACCACTCCAGATCAACTTCCATTCTACTACCAAAGTGAATTTCTTTAAGCACTGACTTGACTATATCCTTCAGTCAACTCCAGGGGTTACCTATAAACTCTTTTATTTAGCTTTCAATGTTCTTTATAACCTGGCCCCAATCTGTCTTTCCAACCTCACTGGACATTTGGCCCTCTCTTTGTTTCTCACTCACAGCAATCGATTCCTCATTACCATGTCTTGGCATTGGCTATCTCCCATATCTATAAAATGCTTCTGCCTCACTTTTCTCTCATAGACTCCTATTTTTTCAAGACTCAATCACCACTTTCTATATGGTGTCATTCCTGATTCCTCAAGTACTTGTGTCCTCCCTTCCAATTTACCTTGTATCTGATTACTTGTATTTATTTTCTATTTATTTTGTACAGAGTTGTTTTCATCCTCATTAGAGTATAGGCTCTTTGCATGTAGGAATTGTTTCACTTATATTTTTATTTGTATTTTCAGAACTTAACATAGTGTCTGGCACATAGTATGCACTTTGTTTTTTTGCTTTTTTTGGGGGGGGGAGGGCAGGGCAATTGGGGTTTAGTGACTTGCCCAAGATCACATGGCTAGTGTTATGTGTCTGAGGTCGGATTTGAACTCAGGTTCTCCTGATTCCAGGGCTGGTGCTCTAGTCACTGTGCCACCTAGTTGAGCCCCCCCTCCCTCCATAGTATTCACTTAAAAAAAATGTTGGTTAATGAATACTTGTTGATTGCTAAGTAGATTACTTGATTCTCCACTAAAGTACTTCTCTGGCACAGAGGTGGTCCTGGATGCTTTAAAACTATGCCAACAGAGCCCTGGAAGGTCCTACTCTGCCCACTAAACTGGAGAAGCCATGTGCACAGGTCCTGTAAAGAATGATGCCACATCATGAAGTTGTTTGGAGAATGGCTCAGTTAAGTTTATAAAGACTTTTTACCAGGGGTTGGTTACCAGGTAATATATTGTTTTGAAATTGCCTCGTGTGAGTTCTCTGTAAAATAATATTTTAGGCAAAAGTACATTCAAACAATGTGCCCAGCCCATCAGAGTTGTACTGTCTGGAATACTGGCATAGTGAACATCCAGTTAAAGAAACTCTACCAATGCAAGTTAACAATTTTTTTCTATAATTTATAGTCTTAGAGTTTCCTAGAGCACTGAGAGGTTAGGTAATTTGCCTATGATGATCTTGACTCTTCCTTCTAGTTCTAACATTATGACCCTATTGGTCAATGTTTGAAAGCCTGGCATGAAAATATGTATAAAACCAAGCCAGATCAGTGTAGTTCTGATTAAGGTCAGTCTTAATGGTTTCTCTCCTGTTCTAGAATGATCCTACTAAGGACATTGAACAGAATAGCAGACCAGAAGACCAGGATAGCATACCACTGGGTCAGTGGTATGCTAGAGCCTTGAGTGATTACTGATTGTTAAATTTTCAGTGTGAGCATTTAACCTCTGAATTGGCAATTTCAAAACAATATATTAGTTTCACATAGGCAACCTCTGAAACTAAAGTAGACCATTTATTAAGACACAGAGATATTGTGATGTACAAAGGGAACAGTGGTCTCAAACTCAAATAGAAATGGTAACCACTAAACAGCACATAAGGTGCCTCCAGGCCACATATTGACTTGGCAAATCATATAAGTTTATATATTTCTTTTATTTTATTAACATATCAACACATTAAAATCAGATAGGAGCTATGTTTTAACCTGGTTTGGGTCACACTTGAGATGTTATATAAATGTACTATTATCCTTATTCTTCACACATGTAAGAGGCATCACAGTAGGGCTTTGAACCTCAGTGCTTTGACTATGCTATATGATGATTCCGTATTGGAGAATGGATGTTAGTGTTGTTTATTTTCATCACCTCCCTACACATTTTGGATAATAGATTTTTTCAGTTGTATTTGATGCAAATGTTTTCCTACTCTTACCATTTCTCTTCTATCTTGATTGATTTGATTTGTGCAAAAGTATTTTTAATTTACATAGTCAAAATTATCTGTTTTATTTTTTATTGCCAGAGTTGTTCTCATATTAATTTCTCTGATCATTAGACAGTTTAAACCATTTTTCAGATGAGTATTGAGAACTCATATTCCTTCTTTTCAGAACTGCCTATTGATCCTTAATCATTTATTCACTTGAGAATAGCCCTTCTTATATAAATCTATATAAGTTCCTCACATATTTTAGGTTTGAGATTTTTTTTTTATCGGAAACATGCAAGGTTTTTTTTCTCTAAACCCAATCCTTTACCTGTCTCTTTATTCTGATCTATCATTTTTTGTTGTATAAAATTCTTTATTGATGCATAATGAAAAAAATTTGTGTAGCCCTCCAGGGTTTAAAAAGCACTTTTCTCACAATAGCATTGTGAGGTAGGTATTACAAGTATTATCATTACACTTATAGATGAGAAAAATGAACTGACTGCTCACTGAGGGGTCAATGGGAAATAGAGGCACAGAAAGAAATGATGTGCCCAAAGTGATAGAGGGAACTAGTGACAAAGCAGGAATAAGAATTTAGCCTCCTAACTCTCAATGCCTACCATGATAGAATATTTCCTCTCTCACACAAGGCTTGAATGAAAACTGATGAAAGAAGAGAAATAGCAAGGAATAACGTAAAGAACACTGAACTAAGAGTCAGGGCATCTAGGAACTACTATTTTCAGCTCTGGCTCTAAATATTGGTAGAAACTCAGACACTTGATCTTTGGAGTCTCAGTTTCTTCATTTGTAAAATGAAAGGGTATGAGCTGGATGATCTTGACTCTTCCTTCTAGTTCTAACATTATGACCTTATTGGTCAATGTTTGAAAGCCTGGCATGAAAATATGTATAAAACCAAGCCAGATCAGTGTAGTTCTGATTAAGGTCAGTCTTAATGGTTTCTCTCCTGTTCTAGAATGTCCAAATGATCCTACTAAGGACATTGAACAGGATAGCAGACCAGAAGGTCTGGGTCAGTGGTATGCTAGAGCCTTGAGTGATTACTGATTGTTAAATTTTCAGTGTGAGCATTTAACCTCTGAAATTGGCAAACACTACAAATTAGATCTTGACTTTTTGTTTTGCTGATTTTCTAGACTTAAGAAAGGGGTGGTTTTGTACATACATATTTGTTTGCTTGTTGACTTCCCCATTAGATTGGGAGCTCCTTGAGGTGAGGGATTATCTTTTGCTCCAATTTGTATACCTATTGCTTAGCACAATGCCTGGCAAATAGTAGGTGTTTAATAAATGATTATTGATTGACTGGAAGAAAATATCAGTAATGCACATTAAATGTAAGCGTATGTTATGAATACATTTTGGGGAGTTGGTTCTTAACCAGCACACTCTTGGATTGAGTTACACGTATGTGGACAGGAGATTCAAATTCAGCACCCACTCATAGATTCTGTGGAAGCCTCAGTTGTGTTTCAAAATATTAAGATGAAATTATGACAGTGTCTTAGTCTGAAGTCCTTAGACACACTGGAGTCAAAGAGCTAATCAGTCTATGCTGAACAGAAGATTCAAATCTATTTGGGGAGAAGACAGCAGTGGATAAGGAAGTGAAAACTTGATTCCAGGAAATTAAGAGAGTTGGTCTTATTTATGTGACTAAATTAAGAGTGGGAATATTTTTGTTTAATCCAGTTGAGAGATATGTCATTTTTATTTGGAGGCAGTAATGTATAGTGGATAGAAAGTTGGTATGGAAAATCAGAGTTCCAGTTTCATCTCTAACACACACTGGTTATGTAATCCTAGGCAAATTACCTAACCTCTCAGTGCTCTAGGAAACTCTAAGACTATAAATTATAGAAAAAAATTGTTAACTTGCATTGGTAGAGTTTCTTTAACTGGATGTTCACTATGCCAGTATTCCAGACAGTACAACTCTGATGGGCTGGGCACATTGTTTGAATGTACTTTTGCCTAAAATATTATTTTACAGAGAACTCACATGAGGCAAGCACTTACATAGAGGTCAGAAAAAGCAATACAAGGACATTCTCAAGGTCCCTCTGAAAAACTTTGGAATCAGTTATGAAACATGGGAGACACTGGCACGGAACCACCCAGTATGGCATGTCTGCATCAAAGAAGACACTATGCTCTATGAGCAAAGCAAAATTGCAGTAACTCAAAAGGCATGTGAGATGCACAAATTTAGAGACATTTCCACTCCAAATGTTCACATGGAATGTTCATATGTGTCCAACCTGTGATAGAGTCTTCTGAGCTCATATTGGTCTGATCATCCACAGATGGATACACTATACCTCAGCCCTGACATTGTGATGTCATTTTGGTCATCTTTGAGTTAGAAGGACAACAACCAATCCCAATAAAATCACAGGTCCAACCCTAGTTTATCTCTCTGTTCATATTGAACTGGATTAAGTTGGGAGTAGTTATCACTGACTCGGAGAACTGGAAGGGACCTCTGAAACCATCTAGCCTAACTCATACACCAGAGGAATCCTACGATAACATACCCAGTCTAGTCAGTTTTAATTGTTAAGAAGGTTTTGGTGATATCAAGCTTAAATGTCTTTTTGCAATTTCCACCTGTCGTTCTTGGTTACAGAACAAGTCTAGGTCCACTTTCACGTGACAATCCTTCAAAT